>PVJO010001846.1:0-160488 GCA_004026905.1 Hystrix cristata
GCAGTTCTTTCTGGAGGGAGGTGGAATCTTAACGTTTTAATTTGCATCTCTCGGATGACTAGTGATGTTGAACATTTCTTCATATATTTATTTGCCATTTTTATTTCTTCATCTGAGAAATGTTTATTCATTTCAGTTGCCCATTTTTGGATTGGGTCTTTAAGTTTGGGAGGTTTAATTTGTTTGATTTCTCTGTTGCCTGATGTTTCTATTGTTTGTTAAGTCACATAAGTTACGTTTTCCATGGTGAGTATATCATTTTCAAATAATGAAACATCTTGCGGAACTTTTACCTGAGTTCGTTTCACAAGATGAAATAAATTCTGATTATTTCCAACACTAAAATAACTGGGAGGAGGTAAAATTAGTAGTAACAGCCACCTTTTATAAAGTGTTTAAAATAAACTTATAACCTGTCATGTATCTTGATTTTACCCATGAGAAATTGGAAGTCAGTAGACAAACGAAGGGTAGAGACACATTCAAGCTCCTTTGGTCCAGTTCTGAGAAACAAATATTACCGAAACCCTCTCAGGCCCGGGTTTCTTCTTGGCAGGTTTCTTCTTGTCACCTCGTGTGAAAAGGAGTGACATGGAAGTCAGAGCCAGCCCGTTGGCCATCCCAGTCTTGCCTCACTTGGTCATGAGAGAAAGATGCCACACGAACACAGAAAGTCAAATTGAGTCAAATTAAGTTTGATTTATTAGCCAGCGATCGAGAGGTGCTCACGTGCAAAAGCTCTGGACTCCTTTCTGCAGTTTGACCAGAGCTTTTATACAGTGGGAAGAGGTGGTTATATTTTACAGATGGAATCCTTCTGATCATTATAACAAGCAAGTGTTTATACCAGATGTTGGTCATCATTTTAGTTTATCCCACTCGTGGTCTTGCTAAGTTTAAGAGGATGTGAAGTTACAGACTCAAAGTGGATTTTATGATACTGGGCACCAGGGTGAGGCAAAAAAGGGAATTGTGTAAATAAAGGTGCTTGGTGAGATTTCTCTGTGAGGATTCTTTGATATGTAGAGGAGTGAAGAGGGCAAGGCTCAGGGCCTTGGTGCTGGCAGGAAAGGGAGTGTCTGAGGGTAAGGAGGAGGCAGGAGAGTGCCACATTCTTCCTGCAGTCTTGCAGATGTTTAGGTTACAACAAACAAAAACTCATAAATGGGGTCATAAGGCTACACTGACCTGGAACTCGCTGTGCTTGAGTTTGGAAGAAGAGAGCAAAAAATGAAGTGGGCTTGTGTTTCTGATTAACCCATCTCGTTCCCCACTTCTCTCAGGCCAAATTAGGATGTCATTTCAGAAGGCCATGCACAAAATGATACACACACACACACACACACACACACACAGATGCATATTCACCAGGTAGAGATTATCATAAACGCAGTATAATCCAGCCATTGATATAGAGGGAGGGATGTGTCCCAGGAGGGTGGTAGCTTCCCTCTTCCCACTGATCTGAGGAGCGGCCTCTGAACTGGAACCTGACCACTGAGAGGTGAGAGAGGCTGTGACTCGACTAGCATAAGATGAAGCTGGCGGAAATGTAAATACATTGAAACAAAAGAGAAAACACCATTTTTGGAAGACTGACAAAGCTAAAGGCAGATCAGTAGGAAAAAATGGTACAACTGGGCTTAGAGAATTGGAAATAGAAATTTCTTCAGGCTAGACTCATAGGCCATAGCAAGAAAATCCATGAGAGTTATGTTCTGACTTAACTCTTTTCAGAGTTTGAAGCAAAGAGGTGACAGGTCAGAGAATGCTGTGAGATCATTTTTTGCTTTTGGTTTTCAGAGTTAATTAATATAAACAAATCTCCCTAGGGTGACGGTATTTAGTCAATTCAGTCTGTTAGAAGGCTCTTGTCTTTACCTTGAACATAGAAATGGGACCTGGGCCCAAGGAAGTTTTGTTTGTCTCCCTCACAGTGGAGAAAGGCACTTTACCTAGGAAAGTTGCAGCTTATGCATGGGCAAAGGACCTAATATAGCAGGACAGTCTGTGATTTAAAGGTGCTTTTTTTGTTTTCTAGACAAAAAGTTATACTACTGCCCATTTTTATGAGTCCACTGAAAGACTCCTGAAACTCAGAAATATAGTTGAATTAATACCTTAAGATACAAAAATAATGTATGTGTACACCTTTACCAAAAATTAACATCGAAATTTTGTTTCCCAAATACAAGTCCCAGGTCCTTACATAGGTCATTTAATCTTCTAAATTAAAGTCCAGCTTTAAGATTTCTGTCTAGAACAAGTAGGGACAGGTAATTGTGTCCAGACATAACTCAGAAGAAGCGACCTAAAAATGTTTCAGAGGAATCGACACAGGGAGCATCCATCCTGCCTTTGTCTCTCCATAGCTTTCAGCTAACTCTACTTCTGATTCCATTTAATTTATAATACCCAGGCCCAAATTATGGGGTTCTGCTACTGTATTGCGGGAGTTTCAAACCACAAGACTGTCATTAACCGTAATTGTTTCCTCGGACAGCAACTTCTGGTCTGAGTTACTGAGGTCTGCATTGAAGGAAGTTTAAACTAGGGCAGGGCAGAGTCCTATTTTCTATACTTCCTATGTAGAGCAACTTTGTATCTGAAGAAAATAAACCTGGAGGTCAAATTTAAATAAAATCGGTCATCAAATATTTGTAATTAAAGTGTTAAAATGAGGGGGCTAGAAGAAAGAAAATCTTGGGAAAATCTGGCTGAGGATGAGATCAGAGGAAGACACACCTTGTGGGGTTCTGATCTTGGCCTCTTGCTGAGTTGGGCCCCAGGAAAGGATACTGTGCATTCTAGGCCTGACTGTCACCCCAGTAATTAGAATTCCTAGTGGCAGGTGCTTACTTAACCATGTAACCATACTTTAAAGCATTTTACATGGGTTTTCTTATTTAAATGTCACAACAAACCAATGGGATAATTACTATTTTACCACTAATTTACATATGAAAGATTTGAAAACAGTTACAGCAGGTTTGTTATTCAAGGTCACACAGTCATTGAGTGGCAGATTCAGTACATAAACTCAGACATTTGATTCCAGAGCCCAACTGCTTAATAACCCTGTAGATGAATCAGTGGAAAATAGAAAATATTAGACTACAATAGGAGCTGCTACTTTTTTATAGATGTTTAAAAATGCTTTTAAAATAACTTTTATTAGTACAGGTTTGCAGTACATAATGTTCACATTCCTTGTGTGGAGTTGGTACATGTACAAAACACATCTTAATTTCTTTTTATATCCCCTTTCCTTACCTTCCCCCTACTTTTAAACACTGTTTCCCAGCTGGGCATGGTGGCACATGGCTGTTCATCCCCAAACTCTAGGAAGCTGAGGCAGGAAGATCAAAAGATAGAGCTCAGTTAGGGCAATTTAACAATTTATGGAGACCATGTCTCGAAATTTTAAAAAAAGGGGGGAGGGGGATGTAGTTCTGTGCAAAGCTTTTGGGTTCAATTCCCCAGACAAAGCAAAACAAAAAAGAATTCCTATCTTTAGAAATTATGTTTGAGTGGTTTTAAGAATGTTCTTGGTTTTCTTCTCATTATGGTCATATATTCCATCATAGACTTGAATATGCAAAAAAAAAATTTAATAGGTGTTTTCTGCAAACCTCATCTCTGCTTTTTCTAACATTGTCCCAATTCTTTTATTGTCTAACAATCGTTCATTGGGTGTGGACTATTGCACATTTAAAATTTTGAGGAATCTTGGTGCATTCTTTTATTGCTGGATTTTTACTTGCCGGAATTTGAGTTATTTTTGCCTTCATCTGAGCCTTTGAAGTTTTGTTTTTCTTGTATGTTGAAGCAGATCAAGTTGCGCTTTCATTCTAGAGCTATAAAAACCCCATACGTTAGGTTCTTGTGTGACTCCACTAAAAGTCTCATGAATTTGTCAGGGTTTCGCCACTTGAAAGAAATTCTAACAATTTGCAGTACTCTGTAAATTGTTTCCTTACAATGCTCCATGTTCCATGTCATCTGTATAATCAAAGACTGAGTTATTGTTTTCTGATAATTAATCTTTCCTTACACTTGGTCTTAAAATATGCAGAGTTTCTTGTACAAGGCTGTAGTCTCGTGTCAAACAAACACTTAAAGACCATGGTAAAGCCTATAGCCTTCCAGGTCTTCTCAACCAGCCATATTCCTCTTTAGCTCAGTCAGCTGATCAGGTTTCTTTGGGTTTTCATTCCGGCTGGGCTACCTCTGGCAAGAGAAAGTCTGGAAACTAGTTGATCCTTTCATGAATCTTGTCTATTCTCAGACATGTCTCCAACTGCCTATGTTACAATACAAAAAATAAGTGTCTGCTTTTCGTATTTTGATCTATTTCTGGCTGTGTTAATCAGGAGAATAAATCCAGACCATCTTACTCCTTTATGAACTGAAGCAGATATTCCTTCATAATGTGAGTGCTCGGTAACTAGTACTTGGAACATCTTTCTGCAGTACAAATCCCTTGGATGGGGTCAGGAGAAGCGGCAGGGGTGCTGCCCCAATCCGGGAGTGCGAAGAAGACCAGCAAAACCTTCGAGAAGAGGCAGGGTGTGAGTCAGATCTCCAAAGCCAGACGAGTTTTCAAACATTAACACTCCTTAAGTTTAATTAGAATTCCAAGTTTAAAGACAGTATAAATGAGTAATTGAAATTTCTTGACTTAATGAAGCCCTAATAACAACCCTAATTCAGTTTATTCTACATCTATCACTCATAGAGGAATAGCTAATGCCTTTTCTAATAAAATAGTCATAAAATAAAATCAAGGAAGCCATGATATATATCATTTTTATTCTTTTAACCACGTACATTGCAATTGGGGAATCTGAATTAATTCAAATTATTCTATAAGATGTGATCTTTTTCTTTGCTCTAAATTCAGAATTGAACTTGCTTGCTAACACATGACTGTTCTTATATAGAGAGAAAACTGACCAGAAGAATTGGATTTTGATCACACCACCCCCAAACCTCCCTTCTGTTGGGCACACTCAGGCTCAGCTGACTTTCCACATGAGTTCCACAGACAGACTTGATGGCCTGTTTCTGTGCATGGACACAGAGGACTCTGTTCTCAGTTCCATCCATAATAGTTAAAATACGTGGACATATTTTTGAAAGGAAATGCCAAGATGACAGGACACATTATTATTATAGAAAGTGCAGACAATACTATCACATTCAATTTTCCAAATAGTAGCTGTGTCATTCTACTGTAGTAGGTCATCTGCGAACTCTTGAAATTTACACACTGCTGAAGCATCTTTGTCTTGCTGTCTATATCCTTGCCATAAACAAGCAGGTGCTCAGACACTTGAAAGTTGGGGTCCCAACAACCTGGCCTTTTTGGGGAGTCACGACTAAAAGAGGGAAGAAAATTGAATTTACACACGTCCTGAAACATATCACACATTGTTTACACAGGTAAAAATATAATGTCCTATTTAGCATTTAACTAAGCTCAGAGGGATATCCATTTATCACTGACCAGGGGACAACAGGAAATGCATGAAGCAATATTTAGCAAGCGTCAGAACTGGGTCTCTGACTCACAATACCCCTTCCCCCCAGCTCGCTCTACACAAGGTGTGAGTACTAAGCCCCAGCATCCCTGCCACTTATCTGTGCCTTTTTTTTTTTTAAAGAAGAAACAAGCCTATTCTTCACTCACTTACTCAACAAACATTAACTAAGATTCTACCAAGGGTTATGCAGGAGACTACAAACATCAAAGCACCTCATAAGTAAATCACAGGCTCTGCATCTCAGAATCCCACAAACTGGTAGGAAAGCCAGAGATGCAAGTGATTGTTTACCACAGTGTATGACTGTGAGGATTTCATGGGAGCGCAAGGGAGGGAAAATTAACCCAGTCCAACTTGTGGATGCAATGTTGGAGTTAAACAGATTCCTGTGCTACTTATGTCAAGGTAGTATTTTAAAGTGGAAAAAAATAGAGTTTTCCACAAAAGGGGGAACAAGGAATAGGTTCTCAAAGAATTGTCCTATTGTAGGAGAGGTGAGCACTATAAATTGAAAAAAAAATGTCATATATTTTAGTGGAGGTCAGTGATTAGATTAGAATTAAAAATGGGCATGGTTAGTGGGAGGGAGGCTGAAAATAGGAGAGGGCCGTGCTGGTCTGCGGTTTCCATTCTATTTGAATTTCTTTTTTCCCTTTCTCCACAGTGTGCCCATCTGGTTTCCAGGATGACAGGGACACCAAGCATTCATCGTTCGCTCGTGTGTCTACAGAATGTTGTAGGTGTCACTGTTCTTGCCCTTGTTGTCCAGTGTGGTAATTGATGTACGCCTGTTGCCGTTCGCTCTGTACTCTGAGATCTTTAGAGGAGGAGGAGTTTTGCTCTCTTTACCTCTTACTTCTAGAACCTTCAGGAGTCATAATGTTTGGCACAGGACGGGGTATCAGTGCCTGTCTGCATAATAAAGTACTGAGTGAATTTCCCACATGCAGAGAGGGAAATGCAGTGAGGTAGTCTAATTTGAGGCCCAAGCCTTTAGAATCATTTAATATATTTACAAGCTAATAATGTAGTTTTTCTTATCCCATTCATTCTATGCATCCTTAGAGTAAGTATTCTTAGAACGTTTGTTCCTTAGTGAATTTGTTTTTAACCAAATCTAACTTTGCTCTTATCTGCCCACTTCTAACCTTTCAAAGTCCATTTCTATTATGTCTCTATTCACTCCGTTGCTTGCTACATCTTACAATTTAGTGTAATTTGTGAATTGCATTAACATGCTATTTGTTCTCTTTGAAATCTCATGTACTCTGCCTCCCTTCGTGTAGCTTATCACCAAGAACAAAGTAGAGGCCTACTAATAAATGTGCTAATGTTATTTAATTTGGAAAGGTTATGAACATAATGGGAGGAAAAATAATAGAAGAGGATTGAATAGATTTTGAAAAAAACCAGAGATGTTGTAATATGTGATTCCTCGTAGAAAAACATGCTGGAGGAAAATAGATAAAATAAATGTGCATGGAAGGTATGAACTAATTGAGAAATAGTCATTTAGAAGAATATAATAGAAATGTTAATAGATAATGAAAACCCTACATTAACAAAAAAAGTAACATATATACAGCAAGACTACAGTATTTGAGCTAAAATTCACTCTAGGGACTATTAAATGCTTCTTTCTTTCTTTATAGATAAGGAGCAAAAGCCTAAGAGTCTCGGCCAAGGACATAACCCAAGTGGACACACAGCAAATCCAAGAAGCCAGGCTTCTATTTCTTCTATGGTTATTATTTCTTCTAAAGCACCAGCCTTTTCTCTATGGAAAGTCTACAGGTATTAATGACTGGGGAGAACTCTTTGATTTGTATAATGTACTTGTTAAAATAAAGAGGAGAGTTCTCATCTGACACATTATAGACTCCGAGTCTCTGTGTGGCAGTGCCAGGGAAGGACATGTTTCCACTTAGTGGAATGTCACATCTGAAGCTCATTTTTCTCATTCCGAGATCAGCATTCTTGCAAATACACCACTCTGACCTCAACATATAATGAATATCAAATTCCGTTAAAGGGAACAAGACAACTATGTAACCCATCTTCTGTCGAAACTCTAAAGAAACATGATGGCTGCTGAGATGACAGAAAAGTGAACCTGAGCAATTTGCCATTGATTGGAACCTGGAGGTGGACAGACATTAACAATGAATTCAGATAACCCAGACCTGTAATTCGGCTGTAAAGCTTCTGGTTCACATTTACCACGTTGTCAAGATCGCCATCCAATTTCAAGACAAAAATAAACTACAAATGTTCACTTTCACAGGCCTGCTTGTCATGACTGTAATTTGTTGGGGCTAGAAAACAAGATTGCACCACTTCCTGATATTCAGAATGGGTACCGGGAAGCAAAGGTTTGCTCTCTAGGACTTGGCTTCTCACATTTCTGTGTAAGCAGCCAGTTCTGGGAACTGGAGCACCAGGTCAATAGCACTAACACATAGATCTGATTTTCTGGAATAGCTACAGAAATAACTGACAGAAGAGAAGTTTCCCAAACTAAGGTAAAAAACAAAACAAAACAACAACAACCAAAAAACTCCGACTAGGTTGGTGCGCGGCAGCACTGATCAGCAATAGCAATAGTTTTGTAATATCCTTCATTTTAGGTTGGAATTAGGCACTGTTTGTCATAGAACTTTATAAAAATGTGCATGCAATGAAAATTCAAGAATATTTCTGTTTATAAAACATTACACAAACATGAAGATATGTTTAGAAAACACGTATTACAGACATGATAACAGCTAACACAAACAACATGTGTTGTCGCCGTATTAATTGTCTTCATGTTTGGAAGTGTTTAAATTCTGACTCTACCTCACCCCCCACAGACACCAAACACATTCATGTTGCTAACTGTGAATTTCTATGTATTTGCATAAAAAATTTAGGAAGAACTATTCAAAGAAATGAATATTTGTTATTTCTATTAGAAAACTACTGAAATTCTTAACCAATTTCCTGCTGTCCTCCGTACTACTGCTACTCATTTTGTGAATGTATTTACCCTGACCCAGCAAAGGGTTGCAGACACCCATATAATTTGAGAATACATACACAGTTTTTTAAAGTATGAGAATTTGACCAATTACCCAAAGATGGGATGTAGCAATATTAACTCAATTAAAGAAAAACTATTTCTGGCTTATGATATTTTGGATAGGAACTAGAAATAGAGATTTCCAAGCAATGCTACTGTAAACGAGGTTGGTAGTAAAGTTACGGTGTTACTAGTACAAGCAAGGACTGAGCCTATAGTTGCAGGTAGCCTTTAGCCATGCTTCGTGAAGGTATGTGAGGACAGAGTGGTTTCGAGAATCTAGATGTAGAGCTGGGAGTGGTGGCGCTTGCCTATAATCCTAGCCGATAGAGGCAGGCAGGAGGATCACTGCAAGTTCGAGGCCAGCCTGGGCTACATAGTGAGTTCAAGGCCAGCCTCAACTATGTAATGAGACCCTGCTTCAAAAATTAAAAAAAAAAAAAATCTAAATATAAAGCTCAAAAGGGAAAAAAAAAAGGTAAATATATGTAGCTGAGGAAGAAGTCTAGTGATAGAAATAATAGAGAAGCATCTCTGAATACAAAGGTACAAATATTTAATATATGTAAGCCTTAGTTCGGCCTCAAGAAGGTGAGCACAAATGAGCTCTAGAATTGACCTGAGTTACAGAGGCCAGTGACAGGCCATAGCATGGAGTTCAGAATAACTCTAGAGGGTAGAGGGAAGATTTCCCCTGTGGAAAATGCAAAGTAAGTTTGGGGAGACGATCCAATGATTGAAGTGGAAAATTCAAATGATCATCACAAGGCAGTGGGAATGGAAGGTGAAGCCAGGGGCGGAGAGCAGGATTCCCAGGACAGCAGTATGACACTGAGGAGACGGGCAGCATGGGCTCTAGATGGAGTGTCCTTCACCGGGGGATGCACAGTCCGATTTGTGGGGGCTGGCTGCTCAGTACATGGGCAGTGCGGGAAGTAGATTAATGTTGCTCACTGGAACCTGTGAATTTGTTCTTTTATGAGGTATGATAAAAAATATACTAAATGTCTAAATTTTAAAAAATTATCACAGTAAAAGGGACAGTATCATTAATCAACCTCAGAACTCGATCAACTCCACTTGATGTGAACACTCTTATCAAACTATTCTTGCTGCTTTGTGAAACAGTTCTGGAAGTTCTTTCATGAGTGTCTTTATTTGTGTAGTCATGGCTGACTCGATGTCCTGAATAGATGCAAAACATTTACTTTTCATTGGCATTTTGGCTTTTGGGGAAGAGACAAAAGTCGCATGACACCAGAGCTGATGAATAACATGGATGAGGATGCATGACGATATTTTCTTTTGGATGGCACTGGGGAGCAGTATTTTTGATCCTACCTTGTCAATACATTCACTAAAGAAGCTTTATAGACTTGCTTCAGAAAACGTCAAGAATGATGGCATAAGTGTGTTTGAACTGAGGGGGAGTATTTTGAGTCAGGAGACAAGGAAAGTGAGACACATCTGGGATCTGGAAGAAACCATGTCAGATGCTCTGCTGGGGCATCCATAAGGGGCAGATGCTCTGCTGGGGCATCCATAAGAAACACAGTCCTGCTACAACCCTGACTTTAGCCCCATACGATCCATTTTGACTTCTGACCGACACTGTAAGATAATAGATAGGAGTTATTTTAAAGTATTAAATTTACAATAATGTCTTACATCAGTAAGAGGAAGCCTATACAGGCAGATCAGTACAATTTCAGGACTCTTTCAGCCCTGACAGGCCTCTCATAAAGTAATTAGCATATCTGAGTGGAAACAATAAGAGTTTAAGAAAGGAAGTGAGTGTAAGGATGCAAAAGAACAATTTCCCAGAAGGCCAACTTTGAGGGATAACTTGGTAATCTCAGTCCCTGGTAATAGCCCCCTAACTATCCCATTTATCTGAAGAATTCTGTTCTTTTCAGTACATGTAAAACAGTTGTTGATCTTCTAAATAATAAAACTATTTAGATTTAGGTACAGATAAATCAGAGACCTCTACTTGCAAATCCAGATAAAGTAGAAGTTGTCACCAAATAGGATATTTTTAAATTACAGAGACTATAGAAAAAAACTTTAAAAATATTTCTTTCCACAAACAGAATGTCCTTTTTAAACAAGACTTTAAAATAACACAGTGATTTAGTAAAAAAAAGTCACATTTTAAATTTTAGTGTTCTTTAACTCTCACATAACTTTCCATAACAATAGAAAAGAGCATTTTCCAACCATCCTCCTCTGTGGCATATATCAAGAGGTACACTGGTAATTTATAATTGCTTTCTGTGTTAGTTTTCTGCGTTTTCTGTGTTAGCTTTTCATCACTCTAACAAAATGCCTGATAATAACAACTTTAAGGAGGAAAGGTTCATTTTGGCTCAGGAATTCAGAGGTTCCAGGCCACAGTCAGTGGGCTCCATTGCTTTTAGGCCCATAGTGAAGCAAAACATTACAGCAGAAGGGCATAGTGGAGCAGAGCTGTTCACTTCATGCTGCCAGGAAGAAGAAGGGGAAGCAGCCTAAATGGAAGGGTCTAGAGCAGCAGTGGTGAACCTGTTGCATGCGTGCCACTGGGGGCTGTTTGTCATCACTGAAAGCTCTAAAAGCTTTGCCAGTGTAGGGACATGATAGAGTGCCCATGGTCTTGCCCATGATCCAGTCTCTGAAAGTAGGCTCCGCCTCCTGGGTTTCCATGACTTCCTGATAACGCCATTGAATTAGGCGAATCAGTGGATTAGTCAACTGATCAAGTCAGAACAATCATGAGGCAATTGTCTTCTGAAAACCGCTTCACAGGAGATGAAACCTTCACTGAAGGAGCTTTTCAGACATTTCAGATTCAGGCCACATGTTCACTAACCAATATTAAAAACTTTGAGAGTTTTCTTTGTAGTTCACAGTTTTTACTTCTCAGAAAGCTGTTTCCACTTACAGAAATGGGTGTCACTGTCATATCTGTGTTAACCGCCCATTCATCAGAGCAACGGTGCAGACCTCTGCCTGGGCGGGGCTAGGGAGCCCTGGCCTGTTGATGTGCTTCTTGCTTGAGTTGACCATGACTATGTGAAAGAAACAGAGCCTGTGTGGGGGAGCATCTTGTAATCCATCTGCCTGAGCGTTGCTGATGGAGCCTTCTTTTCTAGTAAAACACGTCAAGGACGACTGCAACCTAGCACCAGGACTAAAGATGTCAATTATTTTACTCCGGTAATTTCTTTTACTTAATATCAAAGAAACAATTAGAGATGTTTTAGGAAGAATAATTGCAGTAGCATAATTTATAAAAGTAAAAATAGTGGAAAGAAACAAAATTCCGAATAAAAAAGATAATTTTATAAGTAATGACATTTCCGTAATACAAAATAATAGAAGTCATTACAATCATGATTTTGTGTTATAGTTCATGATATTTGGAAAGCCTTGTAATATAAATAAAATTCAGGATATAAAACTGTATTCATTCTAAGACCCCAATTTTATAAAGCTACATATTAATGACTAAAAAATTTATGGTGATAATCTAGGTTAGTTTTTATCGTGTTGTGTATACTTTCCCTTATTTTGTAAACTAGCTGCAAGGAAAATATACCACAAACCTTTATTCATATATATTGGGAAGTAGAAAATAATTTTTGCAAATTCTGCCTTCTTTACATCACATTTCCAATCAGTTCAAATAGTACATGCTTTTTAATCCATTGATTTCTTCCTATTTTCATTGTTAACACTCAAAGCCAATTTTCAAACCCTAATTGGTCTATAGATAAACTGTGATTTCATAGTTTTTAATTACACTTTGGCCAAATGATAATAGTAAAGCATCATGCAACTCTCCAACTTAAAAACCTCTAATATGACTTGGCTTAATGTTATGCTATCCATCGGGTCCATGTCATCTGAATCCTACGTAAATCAGAGTTCCATCCTTGACCACACCCATGCAGAACTGTCCAACCTTCTAATTCTTCATCCAGGATGTAGATGATCCCAGTGACCTCAAATCTCATCCCCAAAGAAATTTTCCCGATCCTCTGAATTAGTGTTTCCCCCTCTTTTATGCTGAAACAATGCTGCACATTTCCCCATCACTATGTAAGGCAGCACAGTTCTAGCAAAATAACATTATGTGATATTTTTGTCAAGTCTGTTCCACACTCTGAGCTCCAGAAACACAGTATCCATGTTGTAAAACTATTTTGTCCCTCAAATCAAATTATCTCTTGTACAGAAGGAAGGTTCTCTTGAAAATGGAGTTTTCAGTTCATGCGTTATCCTTAATACTAAATTATTAATATTTGCTCTAATGGGTCCACAGGCAATCCTAGAAGTCGAAGAAAGAACTACAAGGTCCTCATGGACCCCATAGGATGCTTGGTTCATACATGTTTTTAGTCTTTATTCTGAAGTCTATATCTTTTATCTCTATCACTCTTTCAAATGTGGTCTGACTCTTGACTTTGACTAGCTGGGTGTAATCAATTGCAAAGCACTAACTAGTCTTCAACCTCGCTTGTGATTCCTGCTTCTGTGCAGAGCTTTGCTCTGATTTGCTTGGATTTCTTCATCCAAGTGACCAATCAGAATCTCATCATCCTTGCTAGGTTCCTAAGGTCTTTTCTCCCTCCTGCATCCCAGGCCTCCTTCTCTTCCTAAATTCTTTGCATTGGTAACTCATTTGATCCACGGTCTGGCTTTTGTATTTTGGTGTCTTCTAAATCAACTATTCTTCCCATCTCCTGTTTTAGCTCTCACAGTGCATCCTACTGATGAGTCGTAAGTCAGCCCTGCTTCCTGCCCTGTCCTGCATTATACACTCAGAAATGGGCTCAAAGCCCAGGTATAATTATTAGGATAGTAATTGTTTTTCACAAGTTTGCCTCTTTAGTCATCCTTTTTAATTGATGACTCACTCACAGACAGTATTAGTTACAAGTGATACCTTCCCCCAAATTCTATTTCCAGTAATTGCACTTTACAGGCTATGCCAAATCTTATCTTACCATCAGTTTTTACAGGGACCCATCTCGTTTTCTGTAGACCCTGTAACACTTAGCAGAGGCCAGTGTGCATGGTAGTAATTACAATCTTTATTTAATAAAAGAAATTGGAAGTTTGGTTTCCAAGAGTTACAGGAGAAAGTCTTGGGTTATGTCAATATCAGTTATATGTCAATGAGATAGATTGTTAGTGCTCAACTATTGCATGTAGAATTTTGTATTCTAGGACAGGTAGGTGGTTTCATTGCACCTGCTGACAATCTCTACTTTAAGCTTACAAAATCGGTTTCCATGTAGCATCTCTATTTGAAAATGCCTAGAAAGTGAGGTCCCTTTTTTGCACTAAGAGGGATATTGATGTGAATTAAATGGCCAGCCTTGCAAAACATGTACTTAAGGGTTAGAAGGATGAGGACAATAAAAGCCAAACTACATCTTACTCTGCCGAATTTAAGTGTCTCTAATTCAACAGCATGACTATTTCATCTTAATGGTACTATCTAGTCATTCTCTTGCCAAAAATTGATTAGACGAGCTCTTTGTAAAAATTATGATGACTAGAAAAATATGGGTGAGTTTAATTTCATCAGTTCAGAAAATATGATCCTCTTTCCTAATGGAGTGGAACTTAAAAAGACAAAATGGAATGTGGTAGTAGTTGCAGTAATTAGAGAGCTGGCTACGAAACTGGAGTTATGGTTACATTAGAGACACTTCCATGGACGTCTCATCAAAGGAAGCCTCAATGCTATTGACCTGCTAGCAGAGGTCTATGAAGGTGGGAGTAAAACATAGACTAAGAATATTTTGACTGTAAGTTTAGTTTTCTTTTTTTTTTTTTTCTTGTAATAATGGATGGAAAGTGTTCAGGAGCAACTCTGTAATATGCACTCATTTGAGAAACAGCTTCCTTTTTCTCTCTTATCAAAGAATAAGTGAAAGTTCTATTGAACTCTGAAAGTCTTGAATAAACTTAGTTTATTTGATTTATAAACTCCTTAATTCTGACTATTAGATATTCTAGAGTCTCTGAAAGTATTTCAAGCAGTAGAGAGAACTAGATTTTTTATACTAACTTTCTCTCTCTGCATGACAAATATTTAGAAAGGTGGTTTTGATATTTACACAAATAAATATTTGAAAAGGGGGCATAAGAAGCACAAAGCACAGTAATATTTTTAAGAATTATATTTCCCTGCTAATATTTGATAGAGTTTAATAAGTTTTATAAAATGGGTGAAATTTGCCTTGAAAATTGAGAAATAGATAATAAGCAAAGCAGCTCCAGCTTCCCAAATAGTGAGAAAATCAGAAGAATTGAAAAGGCATTCGCTAAATCCTGGAGGGGAAAGATGACACTGCAGAATTCAGTTTCTACAGTTGGGATTTATCCTTTACTTCTCAGAGGCAGAATCATTTTCTTCTTACTGTATTTCTTATAATATTAAATACAACATTTAACTATCTATTACTCCACCATTTTGAAGTAACAGCAGAGTTCACATCAGGGAAGGCAGCTGAACAGATCTTCTCCTGGGGAACAGCTGTGCCCTGTCTTCTGCTCCTGTTCTGTTTCATGTTGAATGAGCAGTAATCTTCAGGTGGATCTTCTACACCCAGAACACACTAACTCAATTCAGCTGGGTGTTCCTGCTTAAGTTGACCATATCAGTCCCCCACAATAAGCCATATAAAAATATTCTAAATCTTAGACATTTATATTTATAATTATTTTTCTCATGAATAAAATGAGGAAGAATTTGTTGTACATGGATTATTAAAAGCATTTCTGAATAGTCCTTTAGGGTAGAGACAAAAGAAATGATATCTGGAGATTATGCCAGCCGCACATACAGGGTTAAGTTTTGTAGGGGCCACACTAAACAAATAGTTAAATGAGTGGAGTTCATTGCAGTGGTTTATTTTACCCAGTATATTAAATTACTATCATTTCAATATAAAATCATTCTAAAATTAGTTTTGAAAGACTTTTTTATTTCACAAAGGCTTCAAAGTCATTATGTTAGGTACTTTTCTCCTTGGGACAAAATACTCAACAGCCAAAGTTAAATGAGGCAAAGGTTATTTTAGCTTACAGATTGTAGAGTTTTCAGTCCCTAGTCGGCTATGTCGAAGGCAGGGCAGCATGGCAGAGGAGCACCACAGAGGAAAAATAATCCCTGACAAATCAGGTGGGAGGCAGCAAGCAGCAGCAGCAGCAGCAGCAGCCTGCCTGCCTTCTGTCCCTTTATATTCCATCCAGGCTGTGAGCTTACTGATGGGTGTTACCCACATCCAGGGTGGGGCTTCCATCATCCAAACCCTTAATGCCCGCATCACCCCTTAACCCATATTCACACAGTCTAATTGAGCCACCTTCAGATCTCCCCACCTATGAGGCTTTGTGGGGTCCTCTTGATACAAGCCACTATAGTCAGGTAAGTACTTTATACTTAGGTTTTACCTCTGTTTGGCTTACTGTGTTTCAAGTTCTTCAGGGTCACGGGTGCTGTTGCCTGCTACACAGCACCACACCATTGTAGACCAAAGAATTAGAATGGAAACTGCAGCATGAAACAGCTTCTTAAAGAACTCATGTTTCTGTTCTCTCTATTTAGTAACTTATCCAAAAACAAAACAAAAAAAGGAATGAATGAATGAATGAATGAACATTGAGGTTTAATTAAGTGAATGAATGAATATTGGCAAAAAGCAATTCCAATTTGCATCCATTTCAAATCCTGTTGGATGGTTGTTTGTTGGCCCATTTCTCAATGCATATTCTATTAATCTTTTCAGCTGGGGAGATAAATACTGACATATCACTATTATACATTATTGTTCTTTCTTTACATAATTTCAGTCATAATCTGTATAAGAATCCGTCATTTGCATTTCTTATTTTGTTTCTATTTCAACTCTGATTCTCTAGTTGGAATGTTTTCACTATTTTAAAAAGTTCATTTGTAGGAAAATATATGTATCTTGAGACCATAATGCTAAGTGAAATGAGTCAGTCACACAATACTGCATGGTTACTCTTATATGAGAAACCCAAATTATAAATAAAAGCAAAATAAAAGATAGACAATAAGGAGGGAGAAGGGGGTGAAGGGAGGGGAATGGGAAAAAAAGAAGCAACAAGATATATCATGTACAGGTACAAATCCCCTATGGTGAATGTTATCACTACGTACATCTAAAATGTACCATTAAAATAAAATAAATTGAAAAAAAGAATAGACAATAGGAAGTGGAGGATAGTGCTTTTTCAAACAGGAAGGGGATTAAGGGATGGAGAGAAGGAAGAGGAAGGGGAAGCAAAGGGGATGAAAAATATATTAAGGTGTGCTTTGCACATGTACCAACTCCACAGAGGGAATGTAAAATTATGTACTGCAATTATTTATGAGTAAAAATATTTTAAAAATAAAACGAAAAAAGATCTTCTCTGAAAAAAATAGTTAATTTTAATTTTTCCAAGCCAGCAAATGTTTCTATATGTATCTATTAACCTCTCTTTCATCTTTTTGTGTTGAAAGTCTTTGTAATTTTTTATGTCCTTTAAATTCGTTCATGATTTTCATTTATAAACATTCAAGTAATATTGTTAGATAATTTTGGAGATTTTGTCCATTCTGTTTCTCTTACTTAACACAATTGAAATTATTAGTGATTAACTAAATCTTATATTGATGATAGCAAATGATTTAGAGACCAAGTGCTAAGCTGTAACCCTAAACCCACTTAGTTATCACAAAGTGCCAACACCGCAATTAAACCTGAATACTGAGGTTTTGGTTTAGAAAAAAACAATTCATACATTAACATATTTTGTCTTAAAAGAAAAACTTGCATGCCATTGGTTAGCCACTAATGTCCTATATTATTTTGAATCAAAAATCAACTCCTCTGAAAACACAGCAATACAGGGAAACAGAAGTTTTGAGAGAATTTTTGTATTTCTGGATCATCTTATCTACTAATTCTATGTCTTTCCCCTGAAAATGTTGTCCGCTTTGTTTTATGCGTAGTAGCAGCTGTGAGTCTCCATTTCTAAAATTTTCTGGTTACCTGAATCTGACTCCTTTGGCCCATCCCCTTATCGTAGATGTCATACAAATTATCATATGAAACATGACTATTTTTCCTGTAATTTAAATAATATTTCCTCAATATGAACAATATATTCCACCTCCGTGGTTCATTATTTCAGAGGCCAATACTCCTTTGGATATATTAAATAAGAGAAATCATGCAGTATTTAACCTGGTATGTCTGATTTTTTTTCACTTAAAGTTGTGGTCTCGAAGTGTATACATTTTCCTACAAATGACTCAAATATATCTTCTTTATGGCAGAATAGTACTCCATTGTGTCTAAATAACACATTTTCTTTATTCATTCATGTTGATGGCTGTATAGGCAACTTCCAAGATTCAGCTATTATGAATTGTGCTGCTATAAACATAGGAATTCATGTATCACTGTAATATGGTGTCTTTAATTTTTTCAGAAGATACCTAGAAGTGGAATAACTGAGCTGAATGGAACTTTTTTTTTTATAGTTTTGAGGAATCTTAGTATCAATATTCATAGTTTTTGTACTAGTTTTTGCTCCCATTACCAGTACAGAAAAGTGCCTTCTCCCCACAGCCTGGCCATCTTGTAATTTTATTTAATTTCTTGATAGCCATTTTTCTGGAGTAAGATGGAATAGAAGTGTTGTTTTAATTTTCATTTCTAAAGGCCAGAGATGTTGAACATTTTTTCATATATTTATCATCCTTTTGTATAGCTGAGAAGTGTCTTCATTTCAGTTGTCCATTTTTTTTTGATTGGGTCTTTTTTGTGGGGTCTATTTTTCAGTTATTCTTATATTCAAGATACTAGTTCTCTGAGGAGGAACTGTAAAAAATGCTTCCCATTGTGAAGTCTCGTCATTCCTTTTGCTATTTCTTTTGCTGTGCAGAATCTTTTTAATTTGATATAATCCCATTTGTTGATTCTTGATTTTATTTTTTGGGCAACTGGGATTCTGTTCAGAAAGTCCTGCCTAAATTGTGTCTTCAAAAGTTTTACCTATTTTATTTTCCTGTGGATTAAGTGTTTCTGTTTTAATTTCAGGTCTTTTATCCATTTTGATATTAGTCTAGTATGTGGTGAGAGAAATGGGTCTAGATTCAATCTTCGGCATATGGATATCCAATCTCCCCAACACCATTTGCTGAAGAATCTACCTTTTTTCCAGTGTGTTTTTGGTTCCTTTGTCAGAGATTAGATGTCTGAATGTACCCGGAGTTGTCTCTGCATCCTCTGTTTTGTTTTGCTGATCCATGTATCAATTTCTGTGTCAGTATCATGCTGTTATTATCACTGTATCTTTCTGGTATACTGTATATAATCCAGAATTGTGATCCCTCTTGCTATGCTCTTGTTGCTGAGGATCACTTTGCTATTCTGGGTCTCTCCTGGTTCCACATGAATTTGAGGATTGCATATCCTAGTTCTGTGAGGAATTTTGTTGGTCTTTTGATTAAGATTGTATCAAATCTACATATCAGTTTTGAGAGTGTGACCATTTTGACAATAGTCCATCTTTCTAGCCAGGAGGAGGTGATATCTTTCCATTTTCAGATGTCCTCTTCAATTTCCTTTCCTCAGGGTACTATAGTTTTCCTTGTAGAAATGTTTCATTTCCTTGGTTAGTTTAACTCCTAAAAATTTAACTTTTCTTGATGCTGTCAATAATGGTGGTGTCCTCTTAGTTTCTTTCTCAGTGAGTCCATTATTGGCATTCGAGTTCACTCTACCAACAGGTGGTGTGGTGTTGTAGTACCTGGCTGCCATCATCTTTTGAAAGACTATTATAGTGATTCTCTTAAACATATTTTGCAGCCAAAAGTCTTGTATAGCTTACATTTTCCGAAACCAATTCCATAACTACATTTATAGCTGATTTTCCATGTGTTTCCTCACTTCACCCCAGTGCTTACAATTTTTAGCTCTAATCACTTCAATCCACACCAAACTACAAGGTCTCAACCTATAGAGCACATTGCACCCGCTTGAACATATGTACCTTGATGTGCATCCTTCCTTTTACCTAAAACAATTCTTTCCCAGATTCTTTGAGGCTCTCAGCCCTTTACCTCCATTTTATCTTTCTTCAGAAATATCACCAAGCTGAATAAACTTCAGTATGCACCTAACACACCCCAGGGCCCAGCATACTCTTAGAAGACTGCAAACCATATCTTTGGCAGTTGTGCAATTGTCTCTCCCCCTTTTCAGATTATGAATGTACAAAATATTTTAGTACAATTACTATGTAGCCCAAGCACCTGGAAAACTGTTGGACCATTAAAAGTATTCAGGAATAGCCAGGGATGGTGGCACCTGCCTGTAATGGCACCACTCAGGAGGCTGAAGCAGGAGGATGGCCATGAATTCGAGGTCAGCCTGGGGTAAATATTGCAGAGATGGTGTGGCATCTTCCACCAAGATTATTCACTAACCCTTGTAGAGGTTACTTATTTCAGCTACTACTCCCATAGTTTTTTTTCAGGAAGTGCCTAAATCCTTGAAAAACCTATTATGGAGCAATTCCAGTATACAAAGAAGAGAACCATTAAAAATCTAGTTTAATTCCCCACACATTGAAAATATCAATGATGATGGAGATGATAGTAATGGTGACAATAAAAGCAATGATAATAAGTGTTAGACTAAAAGAGGAAGATTCAAGGGTAAAATCATATAGCAATTTATCATCCTCTCAAAAAATTTACTCTATAAATCTATTCAACCTGCCTTTACCCCTAATTCGGATAAGAAAGGAAGTGCTTTTTGCGACTTATATGGTCACTTTCAAACGAAATAAAGTGACTTCTAGTCACAAGAATAGTCTCCATTTCATGAGTAATACTTCAATCCTGGTGCCATTCAAACTTTGAATTTTATATATAGCCCTCGATTCTTTTCTTCTCTTGTCCCTTCCAATGGAAAGAAATCAGCCTGCAGTAAAAAAAAGAGGATCTTAATTGAATCTTCTACAGGTTAAGACCTGAGGATGGGATATGTGGGAAATGAGACTATTGATGCTGGAATCAGATTCTAATGCCTGTATGGGGTGGTTAAACGAAACACTCTGCACTTAGGAAGTGCTCTGAGCTGGGACTTTTGCTGATACACCACTTTTATGGTTTCCCTGGAGATGCCCATTGCAAGGGATTTATCACCTTTAATGGTGTACAAGCTGTTGTCTGCTTAAAACTCTTCCAAATGTCTGTTTTTGGTTGCAGTGACTTCTTTTTTGTTTACTTTGTGGATCTGTGACCACACACACACACACACACACACACACACACACACACACAGATTCAGCAAGCTGGCAGGAAACTTGAATCCATACCCACCAATCCATGGGAGTATAATTTCAGCCCACTATTTGCAGCCACAGGCACTGTCACTCTGGTTGTGGACTTATTGACTGTTGCTTTTCTCAGGACAGGTCAATCGAAGTCTACTCTGACCACACTGTGAGTGGGAACAGAGGACATTGTATCAGGTCCCCTGAGCAGTCTTTTTAGAATTTGCCTTCACTTCACTTTGGTGGCAGAGAAGGGCCCTCCCCATACCTCCTCGAGGTGATGGAGGGATTGAAACCCTCCCAAAACTAAGGAAAACTGTTGCCAGTATTCCTGTTCAAAGTTAATGTACCATGAATTTTTAAAGTATTTTGTAAAACAAGCTATGTAGAAGCAAGATTTTTTTAAGAAAATAAAATCTGTCTGAAAGGTTAAAATGCTCTAAAAGAAAAAAAAAAAGAATTCACTAAATTGAACTACTTATTCTCAACATCAACCTCTATTTTCCTGTTTTGTTGAAATGTGGCTCTCTCAAATTTCAGTCCTTCCTTGGTGGGCTTGCAACACTCTTGCATGTCAGGATTTTTGTCAACTCTTTTCTTAGTACTTTAACTGAAGTCTAGACCAAAACTGTCATTTCTTATTTTAGTAATGCCAGCCATGTACATTCTTTTATAATCTAAAAAACACTTATTCTCATATTCTTTCATGTGTGTTTATATTTTCACTTTTCACAGAATAAATCTCCAATGCAAGATTTTAATCAATCTCCTCCAGTTTCCATAGGCTAATAGGTGTGACGCTGAGACGTGAGCCCAGGCCTCCAAGTCCTAATTCCACATACTTCCACTCTACCACCCAGGTATAGTCCAGATATCACTGAGGAGAAACCAAGAAGGGAAGGCACCATCCTAGGGCGGAAGAAGGCTGAGACTTGGATATGACAGCACAGAAGATGTGGCAAGAAATGTGTGTAAGTCAAGAGTTAAAATAATTGTCCAATACGTGATCAATGCATCTTTGTCTTTTGCAGAAATTCCTTGGTAAAGACTAACAGTGCTGTTGACTGAGTGCTGTTTTAGTTTCTAACACAAAATTTAGGATTAATATTTAGAGAAAATAATTTCATTGTGGAGATAACCTCCTGACCTCAGGGATTTTTGAAAAGAGATGTTTTTTCAGATGTCTTCATCTCCCTTGACAGACTTACAACTGCAGAAGCCTGATACTGCTCTATATTTTTCTCCCTGGAGAGTGCTTTGCATGAGATGTCAGAAAAAGGAAAAAAAATGCTCTTATAAGCCATGCTTTACATGAAGCATAGGGGTGAAGAGAGCAGAAGAGGGAAGAGGTGAGGTAGGGCATTAGGTAGGTGATACTGATCGAACAAATCATTCTCATCAAAATACCATGTCGGCCTAACATTGAAACAGATGGGAATGCCCCACCTCTGCAGTTGATGATTCTGGGTTTACTACACCGTAGAATCAAGACACAATAGGAGATTAAGAACTTATTTATGAGTTTGAAATGCATTCTTTACTCATTTAATTCATGCTTACTGAATACTGCCATGTTGCCAATACTAGCACAGGAGCTGAAGATACAAAAATTAAAATGTGTTTATTGTTTTTTAAATGTATGGTCTCAGTATTTATGACTGTAAGTGGAAAAGAAGGATGAATAGAAGGGAAATGAGAGATTTTAGGAGCAGTTGAAAAACTCTGTTTTTACTACCGTGATAAGTATATGTGATTGTACACTTGTGAAAACCCATAAAGTGCACAACACTAAAAATCATCAGTTGTGAAAAATTTAGCAATCTGTTGGGGGATCTTGGTAATGACAGAGGCAATATGTGTGAATGAGATACAGAAAACCTCAGTGCATTCTTCTTAATTTTGCTGTGAACCTGAAACTGCTCTAAAAATAAAGTTCTTCTGAAGGTAAGTTTGTCAAGAACTGGAAGTTTTTTGTCCATTAAAATAAATCTATCATTTAAAAAGCAAGGAACCAAGCAGTACTCCATGGGGACAGTTTGTCTTCTCAGGGCCCAAATCAGTAACTTCAATAAATGTTTGACAAGCAAATAAAGGAAAACTGTGAGGTTATTCTTTTAGCTTATTAGTACACTGTGTAACATCACCTCTAGGTTCTGCGCATACAGTATACAGGAAACATAAAGGAATCTGATATTTAACTTGGGTTTCATTCTCAAGATATACTATTATGTATGTGGAAATATTTCATTTTTTTAAAAAAATTCAATATCTGACACATTTTTAGTTCTGTGAATTTCAAATAAGGTGTACTTATCCCACATTAAAATTCAGAATCATGGTAGTACTACTAAATGAGAAACACCAAAAGTATTCTAAGGTAGTAGTAAGGAAACAATAACAAAGTGAGGTCAGTTTGATAGCGCTCAGAGAAAATGTCACCTGGAAAGTAGTCTTTTATGAGCACCTTTTATCTATACCTGTGTCATTACCCCAGATCTCCAAGAGGACCACTGAGCCTTCCTCCAAGTTCACATTCAGAATGTTCTATGTTGACTGTCATAGTCACTTTCCTTTGTTGGTGGGACAAAATACCCCAAACTCACCACTTCAAAGGAGATGGGTTTATTTTGGCTCGCAATTACAGGCTATGGCCAGATGGCTCTGTGCAGAAACAGCATGCTAGAAGAGCCCCCTGGAAGAGCTCACCTCATGGGAGCCAGGAAGCAGGGAGCCGAGGAAAGAAACAGCCATTTCTAGGTCATCCCCCAAGTGATCCACGTACTCCAACCAGGCCCCATCTCCTAAGGGCACACTTAGCTCTGAACTCATGATCCAGTCATTCTCCAAACAGATGAGGATTTGGGAGGACACCCCAGACCTAAACCATAACCTTGATAAAAATCCATAAAGCTTTATATTCCCATACAGAATTTAGTTTCAAGAAGACAAGACCATTTTAGCATGTCCCAAGGAGTCTCCATCCCATCACCTCCACAACATCAAAAGAAACTGAAAATGTGCTATTATAGATCCAGGGGGTGCTTGGAATCAGGAGCACAAAGTATAGATCGAATAGACAAAAATTATACTTTTGTAATAATATAAAACAAATGCAAAAGCACAGTCCTTAGGCCACTTGGGGTTGTGCCTCCCACTGCCATTTAACCTGATCATCATACTGTCCCTCAAAGGGCAGCACTTTGAAATCCACAAGAGTGATTATGCCTGAAGTCCTGGGGAATCCACCATTTTGGTGTCAAGCTGAGTATCTCAGAGAATCAAAAATGCAATGAATAAATTATAGTGTTGGAAACCCTACCAAATAGATGAAGTCAGGCTCGTCTCCCAAAAGTATAGAGTGACAATAAGAGGATTGTGTGGCCAGTTCTGCTGACCAAGTGTGTGGATTCAGTGGCCGTTGACTGCTCTATAACCCTTAGATTTCTGTTGAGCCCTGCTTTGAGCTTAACTAAGTATAAAATAAGAGGAAATAATCCCCAGCGTTTAAATTTTATTGAATTCAAATTCCAAAGCCTAAAGCCTCAAAAAGGCATTTAAAAGCAGATTTGAATTGAAGAAATGAATCTCCTGCTGTTTGGTCTCTCTGCGAAGAAGATCATCCTTCAACTAATTAGCAGAAGAAATGAGCTTGCACTTTAACCTACTTACTTTTGGAATTAATCATCCTGAGTTTACCTATTTTAATTAAGTGTATTTAAAGTTTGCACAAAGGGATTTAATTAGACTTAGATACTTTGCCTGGCTGGGAATCCCAGAAAGGGCACTTATGCCATATAAAAGTGTACCATCGAGGGACAGGATTGATCTCATGACCTCTGAGATGCAAGCTCCATTTTTCCCTAAAGACATGGAAGTTGTAAAAATATTCTCCTGTTTGCTCTTGCTATTTAATTAGTTTAAAATGATGTATCTTCATTAACTCAGCCGAGAACTATAGATTTATAATGGGAAAAGGTCTTAGATTTTCTCTAGTATAGTTCCCTTCTTTCCTTCCCAAAACACACACATTTCAAGAGAGAGAGTAACTTGACTGAGCGGGAAACACAGGTGCTGGTGACAAAGCTCAGAAAGCAGTTCTAGCACTCATGGTGCCCCCCTCACCCACACTGCAGTGTGGTAAGCAGCTGACCCCAAGGTGTGAGCAATCACTGGGAGCTACTGACAACCATCTACTCACTTAACATTGGTTAATCACTAACTAGTCCTAAGATTAACCAGGAAGATCCCTCTTTTGCATACTTACTCATCATTTCAAAACGGTTTTGATCCAACACCTTTGAGCACACCCCGACTTCTTTCTTATTTCAAATCCATGTTTAGTTGAATGTTGTTTACTTGGCTAATTTCTTTCTTTCCTTCTTATTTTTTATTTATGATGAGTAGAAGTTCCCGCCACTACCTTCAACCAACTTAAAATTTATTTATGCCTTTAGAAAAGCACATGTGAAGAATATAGAAGGCTTCAAATTGGGAGAAGGAAGTAAGGGCAAAGACTATTAAACGTGCAGATTAAAAAAATAAACTTGCAGATTATACAAAGTTGGCGAGAAATATAATTGAATTTCTCTCAAATTCAGACAAACTTGCTGAATATATAAATAAATATAATGCATATGGACAGATGGAGATAATTCAGACAAGGCCCCTGGAGTTGTCACAGTCTGGACTGGAAGCCATGGAGAGCACATAGTGGACAATACCCAGGTTCCCCACATATATTTAAGAACACCAAATACAAACATTGTAGAGAGGCAGGTTACACACAAGTGCAAGAAAGGAGCTTTTTCTGATTTGGGCTTTTATTACAGACTTGTTTTCTTTTTCTGAGGCATTCATCATCACAAACATAATGTAAGACTCACTTGTGTATTTCATCAATTTATTCTATCAACATACAAAGAGTTACTAATATGAGCCTGGTAACTCTATATGTTCTGGCTATACAGGTATAAACAAGATACTTCCTACGCACATATTCTAAAGCAAAACATAAATGATAAATTTAAAAGAATGCTACATAATACAAGCTCAGTGAACAGGCAGTGCTATGCTGAAATGTAAACAGGATTTCTGAGACAGAGAAGGACACAAAAGTGGTTGGATATGGGAAGCTCAGGCTTTCCCTCTTTGGTCAGAGACCTGAATGAAGTGAAAGGAGATGAGCTGGAAACATGTGGAAAAATATCCAGGCAGAAGGAGCATCAAAACCAAAAGGCACAAGGGGAGACCCTGCTTGCAAGTTGTGCAAAACAGCAAAGGGGGAAGGAGAGCCAGAGTCCAGTGAGTAAGGAAGCAGTAAGAAATAAAGAAGCAACTTTTTAGGTTAGTGCATATGAAGCCTCATATACCACAGCGGGTTTTTCATTCAATTGTAATTTTGATTAGAGCATAGACTTATATAAGCTTATTTTTAAATGTAATTTCATGTTTCCATAAAAGGTTGCATAAAATAGTATAAGAAGCTACAAGTTTTCCTTTACCAAGAACTCCCATTTGATCATTTGGTTGTAGTTGCTTTATGAATCTCTGTCACTCTTCATATAGGTTTTTAAATCTCAGTTGTACATATGAGGTAGGAGAGCAGAGTGTGGGAAAAGCTGGCTGGGAAAGTAGGCCTGAGTTGTTAATTACAAAATCCCAAACAGATGCAACTTCTCCAGAAAGTGGCCTAGATCTGATGTCAGAATGGCCTAGACCTGATGTCAGCCTGAGGCAGGCGATCTCAGTATGGTCTCTCAGGACCCGGACGTAGAAATTCTCGCAGGTTTCCTTGAGATTTGGACACTACAAAATAAAGGAAGCCATGAGGAATGGGTGTTATCATATCTTTTCATGATAGCCCACACCACGTCTGTCACAGGTGGTACGTATGTTTATTTTCTTTTTCTTACTTTAATTTTCTTTGTTTTGCCTAAGCTTGCTCTGCAGAGCCATTTTCTCCCAATCTCCATTTGCCTTTTAAATAAACTTTGTCACCGCTTTTCCTCGTTTGGTTCACTTCTTTGTTCAAGGCAGGAAGAACCTGGAATGTAACTCCAGAAGGAAGGGGGAGCAATCCAGAACCTGGTAACATTAATGTGGAACACAGTTACCCAATAACATATATACTTACTTTTTTCCTGAATGATTTAGCAGAAGAGATTGATTTATCGTCAAGACTTAAAATATTTTATAAGAAAAAAGACATTTAAAAATATGGTACTCAAATTAAAATAGTTAATATTTAACATTTGTAGACCTTGATAATTTTAGAAAGTGCAAGACAGTTATTTTGCAAAAATTCCTAATTTGGATCTGTCTAATAAGACTCATTTGTCTAGGACTTTGATAGGAATACTATCAAAATTATGAGGTGCCCTTTCCAATGCAAACTATTTGATTGTGTGTAATAGTTTGGTGCTTAGACATATTTAGTGAGATCTGGTGTGGTCAGCCTTTAAATTTTATCCTGTTGAGTGGGTCTATATTACAGTATAGTTGTGGTCCTCATTTGAATTTCTCTGATGACAAATGATTTGAGTAGCACTTTTTTATTTTGGATATTTATTATTTATTTTCCTCTGTGAAGGATCTGTTCATGTTTTGACCATTTACATTGGGTTTTCCTATTGTTGCTGTATTTTTGTTCTTAATATACTTTGGGTACAGATTCTTTTTGTATCATGAATATTTTTTTCCCGTGTGCTATTTGCCCATTCTGTTTCCTTAACAATGTCTTTTGATAAAGGAGAATTTCAATTTTAAGGTAGATTAGTTTGCCATTTTTACTTTTACTTTTGCTTTATTTTATCTCTTCTGAGAAATGGTAGGCCTGAGTCAATACTGTGAGTGGTTCTCTCAAATTTAAAGCTGATGTTCCCTTTCCACATCACCCCTCATGGATTGCATTGTGCGGATGTCTAATTAGTCAGGGATTTCAATATCCATCAGATTTTTTTCTGACATCTTCCTCTATTGGCAATGTCCCCTGAAGCTAATTTAATGCCCAGCTAAAACAATTCTGAGAAAATATATTCTACAAATATCGATGACTTTCTATAATATTGAAGGCACCATGTTAGCTCTTGGAATTGTCCTCGTAGCTTAATACTACTGATCAAAACTTCTGCTGTGCACTTGCCAAATTTCAGGCACGATTCAAAGCACTATTCTCATGAAATGTGAGTTTTAATACCTGGATTCAAGTTCAAGTTTGTTTTACGTCAAAGTTCATGTTCTTTCTATGAGTCAGAAAATAGTAGACCTGAGAGGATTGTCTTTGCTTCATTTTTTCAGTAATTCTTTACTTTCTGTTCCTTCTGATTGTTCCATATCTTATGAATTATAGCTGACACCAGCTTATTCTCTCCTGCCCTCTTTCTTTTCTCTTTCAGAAAGGAAGATTTTTCTAACCATATACCCGAGAAAATAATGAGTTCTTTGGAACAGAGTTGCTGTTAGGCACTCGGGGAATGAGGAGCATCCTGCAATATGAGGATGGCTGTCTGTGAGTGTCACTAAGGGAGCCACATGGATGGTGTCTTGTCAGCTCTCAGTGCTGGTTATTTACAGAGGAGAGCAGCTCATCAGCCTTCCGCAGGACTGACAGGCATCTGAGGAGCTAAGCCGGATTTTCATGGAAATGTCTAGTGTTGGAATTATGGTGAGCCTCACCAAGGAGTTGCCCCGCCTTCAATTTGTCACCCTTTTATGAAGAGGTAATTTTCTTATCATCAATGAAAGCTAAATTTAAGTAAGTTTTCCTGGGAAGAAGATGGGGAAAGATTAAATGCTAACGTTTTCAATATAGTATATGAAAGAGCCTTTAACTACCTCCATAAATGGGATCAACGATTATTCGAAATGGACTTGTAACGACGATGCTAATGTCTACTTTTATAAAATCTTGCATCAGCGTAACTACATTCACAGTAAACTTGTCAGATGTCAACAGTACTTGTGCTATAATCTAGTTCTCAGGTTTATTAATTGCTGTGCCCTGTGGCATTTCCACGAAATGACTGTATAACATTGAGCTGGAGGCCGCTTTCGCTTCTAACATAAATACAAGAACAACCTTAATAAAACAGATGAATTACACTGCAATATAAATTAGACTGTTCTAATGGACTCCGGTGGAGAATATAGTGAAATAGTAACCAATGTGATTAGGTTTACTACACCAAAGACAGTGACTGTAAATCACGAATGCCTGCCAATTTTTATTTTATTTTATTTTATTTTACTTTATTTTATTGGTTTTCTCATTCACATCTCTTACTCTTGAGGGAGCAATTGATTTATTCACAGATCACAGCTCAGTCCTCGCAGCCCTCAGCCAGCTTTTCAGGTCTGTGCTCAGACCCACAATACAAATTCAGAGAAAGTCCACAAAACCTGAACACCTCCTGCATCCAACTAGACATGTAAGCCCAAGAATAGTGGATATTCCAAGGTATCAGATAGGAGATGTGAATTATTTATGTGAAGAGAGGTTTGGGAGGTGCCATGTAAAATATGCTTTTGTTGTTTGTTGTTGTTCTGGTAGAAGCAGACAAAATCAAGGAAATCGAAGTCAATCCTATAACAAAAGTGGTAAGAAACAGGGATGGTTCTGGAGAAAATGTCACTTATTCTGTGGAAGTAATAGGTGGAGATGAGGGTTGGAGAACACCATGGAAAGTCACCCTAAAATGCTATTTTGTAGAGAAACTAATTTATAAAAAGATTAGTGTCAACCATATTTTACTTAGCAGGTGTAAAGTAAAAGGACCTACAAGAGGCGAGAGTAATCTTCAAAAGAGAGCACGGGTATTAACATTTCTCATTAGAACATTGCCTGGGAAAATAAGTTAGTCGTTTTCCAGGAAGGAACCTTTGGATCTATCAGAATGAAAACTCATCCTAAGGGAAAGAACAGGCAAGTGTTAGAAATTTAACTCAACCCCAGTCTTGGGTCCCAGAGGAAGAAATTCTAAGTAAAACATCGCCTGGCATGTGTATTTGTCTTAGTCTATTTGTGTGGAAATACAAAGTTAAGAAGAGAATGAAACTGAGTTGTTTCACTAAAATTATCAGAAGATAAGGCACGCTCTTTGTAACATTCCATTCGGCACATGATACAATGCAGAGGAGGACCTCAGCTTTACCTAACACAGCTCTATAGGTCAAGGCTTAGAGAAGTAATTTGTATAGGAAACATCCATGGGAACAGTAACTGCCCATTTTTATGGGAATGTCTGCATTTATCTGTCTTTCGTACCAAAGTCGAAGTGCCCGAGTGTGGGAGCTGTGTCCAGTCCATGTCCGCAGCCTCAGCAGCTATTGCAGTGATACAGGAGACACTAGGCTGTGCTGCAGGGAAGAGCCAGGGACCTGGCCTGGTCCGAGCAGCTACCCAGACCTTTGGCTCACAAGGAAGTTGTGCCCACATACTGAATGATGAATGTATTCAGGGCACTACAAGAGGACAGGATTAATATTGGAGGCAGCTCTTTGCCCAAAAGAGAAGGGCTGGTATTTTGACAGGTATGGAAGAGCCAAGAGTGTGACTCAGTGGGCATCTGCAGCAGCAAATTTGCAAAAGGAGAGAGATTTGCCTGGGCAAAATGTGAATCTTTAGCCAGTTTACTAGTTAACTGCATGAGTGAGATCTTGCAGAAACTCTTTCGGGGATGTGTGCAGCAGACTACACAGCACACTGACAAGGAGAGGAGGCATGATCTGGTGCTAAACGATGCAGGCAGTCAAGACGGATGATAGGCAGGATTGCCTTACTCCACACACAGAGGCTGGTAAACATCTGTATCAGGAGCTACTGCCCACAGTGGAGAGCAATGGAAATATTGTCTAAATGAACAGTTTTCTCGATCTAGGTGGGAAAACTTAGCCAAGGTCAAAAATCACACAAATTTAAGGGAAGGTTGAGGTTTGGAAGTCAGGTCTCCTGAATCTCTCTTTTTTTAAAATCTTAATTCACTGAATTTTGCATGATTTTATTTTGATATAAAATTTGAATATTATATGCTGTACCAAGAATTAGAATTTATATTCTTATCCTCTGTAAGCATGTTACAACAACTGTTTTAAGGTAGATAAAATAAATTCTGATAAAATTTGATTCATTCATGTGCTTGACAAGTATTTATTGAGTTTTACATTGATTCAGGTCACGGGCCACGAGCTGTGATTGTTCCTGTGCCTAGTTTTTGCCAATGTACCTATGGACTTGCTTGCTTGTTCCTGGGTTCCAAAAAAAAGAAAAAAGAACTATGATGGATTTCAGATCAAAATGCAGATAAAATGCAAGGCAAGTCCAGCCAAAATATTTTAAATCATCCGAATGGAATGAAGTACTTTTCTTGGTTGCTGATGGAACAGCCAAGGTAGGTGTTAAAGAGCACTGTGCTATTGTTCTTGGCGAGTCTTAACCCACTCTCCAGTTACTCCATGCTAAACAACTGGGTTAAAGGATTTCACCTTCAGGATCAAAAGACAATTGGGAAGCTAGGAAAGGGAATTGTGGGTACCAGGGCAAAGTTGCTGACAAAGACCAAAGTTTAAATAAAACATGTTCGCTGGAGATAAATCAATACTTTATTTGTTAAGGAGAAGTAAAAGTACAAAAAGGCTTGTACAACAGAGCATAAAAAAGTGAGAAATCAATTCTACTTAATTCAGAATGCTTGAAGAGTCACCTATGCCATTATGTATGAATAATTCAGGAACAGAAATTTATTGCAGACACACTTTGTTTGGTTTGGATTTCGCACTGCCCCTCATTTGACCTAAATCCTGTAAATAATGATATCTAACTAATTGAAATAACATTTTTCAAGTAAGACAATGCCTCAGGAGTATTCCTAACATGATCCTGAAATAGAATTTGGACGATAAAGTATCAGATAGAATGTTTTAATGGTGCAATATTTTAGCATGTTAACTGTGAGGAGTTGAGGATTCTCTTGTCTGTCCATTGTCACAAGTTAAAAATAAATTGGAGGGAAGGAAATCTTGCAGATGGCTTTTCTTCCTATTGATGTCAGTCATACTGAAGCAGTCCTCATTATTATTTCCTGATGCTTAGAGGCAAGCTAAAGAGACACTGTCAAAAGCAGAAAATTTAGAAGAAGGAGGATATGGTAAGTCACTGGGGAAGGAGTGCCACTGAGTTTTAAACAGAACCACACCTCATTGTGTTAAAGAAACAAGGGTACCTAGGGTGGCAATGTGAATTTGGAAATGAGGAACACAACACTTTATGTATTTATTTATTTATTTATTTATTTATTTATTTATTTATTTATTTTGGTGCTGGGGATCGAACTCGGGTCCTTGTGCTTGCAAGGCAAGCACTATAACCACTGAGCTAAATCCCCAGCCCAACACTTTAGAAGTGACTTCATCAGAGCTGTTCACCCAGCCAGTACAGAGTCTGAGCCCAGATGCAGGTTTCTTTCTTACTGAATGGAAGGTCTTTCTGGGATGATACTCTCCATGGGCTTTGCTGTTGCTGTTACATCTGCTACACTACTTGTGCTTTCCTTTAGTAGTGGTTATATCACAGTGGCTTTCTGTAATTTTTCAAGCCCCACCTTGAGAGTTTGCTTGATGAGACTCTCAAACATGAAGAAAATGCGGTATGGATAAATGGGCATTCTCCATGTCACAGAGTACAGATCAGGATGGCAACTCAGGCACCCTCACTAGGCTCCTTATGTGTAAGTGTGGTGCTGACCACATGCATGGAGTTCTCATGCAGATTCCATGCAAAAGGTCTGAGCAAGACCTGGGAGTCTACACGTACAACAAGTTCTAGGTTGCAGCTATCATGTTAGATGGCAGTTTGAAAAACAAGGCTCCAAATCATTCAGTTTTGGTGGTATTACTCCTTTGAAGAAAATACAGTAAATTCCTGAAATCATACAATTATAAACCTGCAACAAACAATCACAAAAAATAGAGAATCGTTGTACAATTCAGTGTTCTCCAAGAAGTGATCGAGCTCCATCTATCTATCTATCTATCTATCTATCTATCTATCTATCTACACACGCATATATACATAGACCATACATAGATGGCCAATAAGATATCTATTTATATATCCTATTGGTGTAATTCACACACAAACACATAAATTCATATGAGTGAGAGAGACCATATAAGATGTATTTATATCTCACTATCTAAATACATCCTATTTTTTCATATGGACAGATAAACAGAAATATCTGTCTACACATACATGATTAACCAGAATTATTATAAATGATTGTCCTCTGTGATTATGGCGATGGCTAAGTCCCAAAACATGGAAGGTGTGGCACAATGTTGGAGACTTGGAAAGTTGACATTTCAATTCAAATCTCAAAGCAGGAGGTAAACTAATGCTCTAGATTAAAGGTAAGAGGAATTTCCTTTTCATCATGGAAAGGTCCTTGCTTTTTGCTCTAGTCAGTCTTGCAACTATCAGATGAAGTCACTCCGCCCCACAACCTGAAGTAGGGCTTTACTCAGATAATTGATCCAAATGTTAGTCTTGTCCAAAAATAACCTCACAAAAACACTCAGAATTTTAGGCCGATTACCTGATTAACTCTGTGGCCCAGTCAAGTGGACCCACACAATTAACCGTCACAGCCACGGTGTTTGGATGCTAACAAATACAGATTCTATGCCAGTGGCTAGTATTGAATTCTGAAGGTCTATTCTTCAATTGAAATCTGTATATAACCTTTTGGGGGGGGATTGGCTTAAATTTAGTTGAGGACTTTGTTAGTATTGTGCCTTTCTTGGAATTTTGAGTAAATAGTGAGTCCAGAATTCCCCTGCTATGTTTGCATCCTTTCCTTTTAGATTTAGGAAGAATGTGCCAGGAAGGTATGACTGACTTGCCAGACACACCCCGCTGCCCACCTAATTTCCAGTCTCACAAACCTTGTCTTTCTGCACCAAGATTCGCCCTCACCTTCATCACAGTTCTGTGTACTGATTGCAGACAACTGGCAAGAGTTTCACTGAATTTCTTCCTTCAAATTGCCACAATGCCCCTGATTGATTATTAATTCGTCATATAGAGAGTTTTTCTTCCTGTGACACTAGTAAAAGTGAAGCTATTGATTTCTTTCATTGAAACTGGACTGCTGGTGGCTTTTCATAAAGGACAGCATGCTTAGGATCACATATGAAACAGGTAAAATGTAATTCTACTAAGTGTAGTAAAATAGAGTCACTAAATTCTTGTATGGTATTCTGGAATCCTAAAATGTGAAGGGAAGAGTTTTTGAGATAAGTGAACTTTGGTTTTAACCCTAGTAGTGGCATGTTCTAGGCACTTAACTTTCCTCAAACTTTGCTGCCTCTTGGAGGCTTCATGAGAATAATGGCAACACATAATGAATATATGAAATGAAAGTACAACTCCAGTAGACGTTCAGGAATTTATAGCTATAGCTACCATTTTATTTACCTTCAGGCACATAGTTCCTGGTGTCAGGTTTATGCTACAAAATTTTAGTATAAAATTTGTATTAGCTTCCTTTTACTATATTGGAAATACTTGAGACACTTAATTTATAAAGAAATATAATTTGCTATGGCCTGGAGGTTTCAGTTCAATATTTGGTAACTCAAAATTTTGAGCCTCCAGCAAAGACACTTGATGGTAAAGGCAGGGATTGTTTGGAGCACACCACATCCATGGGGAACCAGAAAGCACAGAAAGACTGGGAGACCAGAATCCCAGGCCCCCTTTTGAGGGTACGCTGCACTGAACATAGGGCCTCACAACAGGCATCTATAAAGGTCCAAAGCATCTCCCGATACAACCACATTGGTTACCAGGCCTTTACATATGACCTTAGCGAGATAAGATGCATAATCAAGCTTCAGCAAGGTGGAACTGAATGTAATGTCTGCGTTTTTGTACATGCTTGGGATTATGCATCATGGTGGATATAATTTAAGGAGGTTTTCCTTGTCTAGTTTTTAGAGGATAATAAAATCTTTGAGTTTGGACGTTCCTTTGAATTACAACAGAAATGCATATACCCACTTTGCAAAGGGATTCAAATTAGGTTGTATCAGAATTAATGTAGCTCACAATCAAGTTTTGAGGGTTTTACAGAGAAAGCCAAAGTGGAAACTGGGAAGCCACGAGACGACTTTCCAGAGTTAACAGCAATGATAGAAAGCAAGGGCTTAGCAGAGGTTAAAGCTTCACACTAAAAGGTAAAGGAGCTTGCTGCTCTGGGAAATCTGGGAGATATGTGTGATGATTTCTGCAGTACTCGGGTAGAACCAGGACATAGCCCACCAACTGCCCTATCTCGGAAAGTGTGTGAAGAAAATTCTGTATCACCTGCAGGGTATAATCCCTCTACCCCCAGTGACTTTGAAGAAGTCTCATCTTTTTCTGTGTTTCCTTTAGATTCTCCCCAAAACCTGCTATTTAACTTTGCAACAGAGGGTGAACACAATTCATGCAATCCAAGAAGTGGGATTTTGAAAACTGGACTTCCTACAGAAAACATGGACTGTGGCTTTGGCAGCCTAGAGAGAACACATCAGGCCCTTGACCTATTGTCAGGCAGAAGGCGGCATGAAGAAGTGGAAGAAACTTCCCAAGTACGGAAGCAAGAGTTACCAAGGTTGGAATCAGAAACTGTTAGTCCCGCAGGCCTTGGCTGTCTCCTGGCCTTCCAGACCTGGTTGACTTTGTCACACGGACATCTGGTATTCTGAAAGGGAAACTATGTTCTGTACTCTCTGATCCTCCACATGATACTCCTAAGTGTAGCTCCCTGGAGACCAGACCACTACAGCTAGAAATCCGGAATGTCTCCATCACAGAGGTAGCAGTTCTTCAAGCAGGTGAGGACAATGACCACCCTTTGAATCTGATCAAAAGTCCAGTTTCAGGCTCCCCTTCAGGGGAACAGGTAGGGGAGGCAATATGGTCCCTCAGGAAATGACTGATGAAGAAGCCACAGTCAATACCTTCCAGGACCACCCAGAATTCAGGGTTGATGGCTGAACGGGGCTCCTTGTGAATGAACCCAGTTGGGTTTTAGAAATTGGATGCCCAAGTGATCCATGACTGGTGGGCAGTCTCATCTGGAACCTAGACCATGCGATGTGGTCAACATCTTACAGTAAATATCTATGGAAGCTAAGAAATGTACCTCCTTCCCATTTTTCCTTTCCCATTAAAATATCAGGTGAGTCATTCATAACCTCTATATGTACATGTAAAAAAGTAGTTTCTGTTGATTTTTAAAAATCTTTTGGCCAAATTATTTCCTCCTACTTTGTCATTAAAGTCAAATGTCTATCCGTTCAAAAACACAAAAACAAAAACAAAAAAAAAAAAGAAAGTTTTGAGGGTTTTCACATATGCTGGGGCCTGGCAAAACCCTTTTTGAAAAGTGAATAAGTTTATTTTTCAGAGAGTGGGGGACCAAAATGTAAGAAAGTGTTTGGAGGATTTAACAGTGCTTTTCAAATTTCCTTTTTATTATTGTTCTCCCATGAAGCCTTTTTAGACACCATTTTATTTATACACTACCCTCACCCCATGAAATTTTAATATCACAGATGTCTTAGTTCATTTTCTGTTGTTGCAACAGAATACCATACTGGGTAATTTATGAAAAATAGAAAGTTATTTAGCTCCCACTTCTGGAGAAAGTCCAAGAACATGGTGCCTGCTGGTGGTTGGCATCTGTTGACAGTCTTGTTGCTTCCTCAAACCATGGTGGCAACATCATGGTGGGGCAGAGTAAGTGTGCTAGTTTAGGTCTCTCTTTAATTTCTCATAAAGCTTCTAATGCCATGATGGGGGCATCACCCATGACTCCTCTTAGCTTTGTCCCAAAGGCTACATATGCAAATGATATTAATGTACACATGTGGAGATTAAGTTTTCAACACATGAACATACATGGACACATTCAAACCATAGCAACAGGCAGACTGCATGTTCATTAAATGTAGGATGTGCACATATGTTCTTTATGGATTGAAAGGGAACAACGCTACCCAAGGACCTACTCCAGGAACATTATTTTCTTGCCCTTTTGCAAGCAATATCGCTTCTCTTTAGAAGGAATAGTCAAAATCAGTACTGATTCTTGCCATACCAAGAAAAGAGAGCAGCCATTAGAAACTATCACAGCTTGGTTACAAATATGGCCAGCAAAGAGGAATTCACAAGTGAAACAATTCTTCCCTTGAGGATATCTCTGAATTCTAGGAAGCCACTTCATTAGGCATTGTTGAAAAAGAAAATAAAATAGATGGGTTGATATTTCTTTAAAAAATACAGGAAGAAGATGTCCTACCTACACTGAGAAATAGAAGGAGAACCCTATTCTCAGTGAGAATTTTATATCAATGAACTCTGCAGATTAACAGTGCAATGTCAGGTCAGATGGTTTGCCCTTCCTTTGTCTGCAGTGTGACGGGTGTTACTTGCTATTGTGGTGAGTTTAGCATCAGGAAAGTCTTCTTAGATTTAGTGAAGGTCGTTCACGTCAAGGCAGAGTCAGTAGAGATCGTCTTGGAGTGGGATGGGCACATGCCAAGAAGAAGACGTCCTGGGGTTCCAAAGATTTATGATAAAAGGGATCTGACAGCATGGGTTAGAATGGCTGTGATACATTCAGCGGTGGGGACAATGGTGTGAAATGGAGCAAGAGAAGGAGGCAGGGTGAAGCAGGAGTCATAGCCATGTTATGGACTTGGTCTTTATCCTGGGGGTGGTGTAAAGCCATCACTGTGTCTTAAGTCACTGAGTGGGTTTGTGATGTGATTAAATTCTCTTGGCTGTCTTATAGAGAACAGATGGAAACAGGATAAGGGTGAGGCTGAGGGAGGACTAGGAAATTAGAGAAGGGAATGTGAATAGTCCCATTATGAGAAAATTGCAGGCTTCCAGATGAGACAAAATGATAATGTAAAGCAGGGTGGCTTAGCTACAGGAAAAAATATGGAAAGTATTTAGGGGATGAGCTTAATAGAATTATTCTAAAGATTGGTTGAGGGGTGAAAACAGGAAATATCAGTGGATCTATTAGCTCAGTTGATGTAGGTAACATTCCTTAAATACTGGAAGCAGAACAAGTATTGGATAAAATATATTGAATGTGCTTTTAGATGCCTTGAATTTTACGTGACTTCAAGACAATTAAATGAAGATCTGGTGGGGGAAATTAGAAATATGCCAAAGTACAAGAAGAGAGTCTTGACTGGATTGTAAACATGGCTTCCACCTGTGCCGCTGTGCTAACTTAAGATTTTGGTGTGAATGAAGTTACTCTAAGAAGAAGGGGGAATAGATGGAGCCATCAGGGGCACTAAGACACAACACGCCATGGGAAAAAAGATTAGACTGAGGCAAACAGAAGTAACTTGAGGGCTGTAAGAAAAAAGGTGGGTCATGATAGGAGTTGAGGGAATAAAACGCTCCAGGATCAGCTTGGTCGAGTTTTGTGTAGGGCCCAGGGAATATGAGGACTGAAGAATTTGCAGTTAAAATCATGACACTGTGGTCATTGGTATCTTCTGCAGAGTTGATTAAATGAGTGATGATGAAGAATCTCTGTAGGAGTCCGACAGCTCTTAATAGTAATCATGGGTTGGGAAACAAAAGAGGGGGGCTGTAGCTTAGGGGGTGAAGAAAGCCTTCTTGGATATTGGTGTTTAAATTCAGGGAATTCAAGCATGGTAAAAGCTACTAGGAAGAAGTGGATGTTAGAGAGAAGGGCAGATAATAACAGAGAGAAGAAAATGTTGACAGGGTTTCTGAGAAGGCTGAAAAGGAAGAACCCCAAACCATAGCTGAGAAGCATGGCTTTCTTATAGGAGAGACGTCAACTCTGTCATTATAGGTTACATTCAGTGTGGCATATGGTGCAAGAAACAGGAACTAGAGAGGTAGGTCCTGCAAATATTTCTAAGAAAGCACCTCCATCCTAGGAAAGAGGCAGTACCTGACATTTTGGAAGGGCTCAGCACCGGGCTAAAGGAGGCGTCCCTACGTACCTTTCTCTGTGACACTTCAGTGGCGATATACTCTGCAAGGTAACGGTGCAGCCACCACCAAAGTGATTCTATGAGCTCTGAAGGCCTTGTGGCCCTTAAAATATCCAAAATCAACTGAAAATATGCAATGGGAGTTTTAGGCAAATATGTTCCAGTGAATGTAAGTGAAGTGGCATACAAATGAAATAAATCATGAATATACCAAACTTTTAAATCATCACCCTTTAGCTAAGTTATCCAATGATTGATCAACTAAATGGCTGTTTAGTTTATTATTTACATAGCAATTTTGAAAAGCATTTCCCCTTTCATGCCACAGAGATGGACTTTCTTGCATTAGCTACTGAGACTATATTATATGGTAGGTAGGTAGGATATGAATTTCGTTTCAGAACAATTTAGGTTAAAATTTCATATGATCACTCAGTGTTTATGTGATCATGGGAAAATTATCTGAAGTCTTGACATTTACAATTTAATATTCTTAACAATGAAGATATTTCTCATTGTTGGTATGGAGGTTAAATGAAACATAGGTGGAGAGTTTCAACTTAGATTATGCAGTTATTCGCTAGAGATAAGGTCACCTGGAGGTATTTGAGCCACAGACTGACTGCAAACTGCCTAAATGATGCCTACTGCTTTTCCTTAATGAAGATTCATAGTTTTATCCAGGACTACAATATACCCAGTTTAAAACACCACACATTCCTACATTGCAGTTGGATGTGTCCAACAAGACATGAATGAAACATGATTTGAGGGCTAACATGGAGGCCTTCTTCAAAGCGTCTGTTACAAAGATGGCCAAGTTCACACCTTTCTGCCTTGTCCTCCCCTGGGAAGGATGAGAAAGACGGGATGCCAGCGTTCACTTTAAAATACAAAATGATGCTTCAAAAGGAAAAATAACTCTGTGTCTCAGCTGAGTTCCATCATGTCAGTTTTCCATCTCCTACCTATTGTTTGCATGCAGTTGTAATCATTGTGATGCTGGATTTTCTGGTATGGAACTAAGAGGTTTGCTGCTTTGCAATCACTTAGCCAAAACAAATATATTCACCTTCTCAGTGGAAACTGAGGAAAACAAGCAAACATATTTACATTCAGATGTGTTATCCTTGATGCATGGAGTATATGCTCATACTCTTGCCAGGTTCTACAAGAAAGTAAATTTTTATTTAATCTTCAAATTATAAATCATGATGGCCAATCTCGATAAAGTTCCCCATGCTACTAGTTACTCCCTCAATGTCCCTATATTTATAGAAGGCTTTATTATAACTTCACCTCATCAAAATTAATTAATTTGGTTTAAACTCAAGAAACACATGATCTTCTCAAAGGATGAGAAGAAAAATGGTAGTGTGCATGTCTGTCAAGGTCTTGGTCCTTAGAGGGCCCAGTGTTAAATTATGCACACACACCATAATGCACACACACAAACGTACACACTTACTTGTATGTGTATATACATGGACATAAATATACATGGAAAACAACACCTTACTTATCAAGCAGTAAAAATGCTTTTATCACTAGTGAATAATCCAACTATCATAATTACCTTACATGGCAGGATGTAGGCCAGGGTGAACTAGTTCAGAATACCAATGCTGACATTTTCCAGTTCAGAAAATGGAATGCTTTCTGTGCAGCCCTGGAACTATCCAGTCACGGGGCATTTCAGTACCCCTGAGTAGACAGCTCTCTTAGTTTTTAGGCTCCAAGTCCTCAGTGTGGTAGTGGCAGTTATCCCTGAGATGGAAACATGAACCACTCGTGCTTTTAAAATTTGACCTGTGAGTGGTACATGGTGTAATGGAGAGGGAGATGCTCCTCATCGCTGTTGGGAAGATTTTAACTTCTTGAATCTCCCCAGGGTGACACCCTTGTTTTTTTCCAGGATGATTTTCTTACCTTTGGATGTGTCACTGTTCCTAAATAGCACACCCAGATTCACATTCCCTTGCCCCCCCTTTTTTTTAACTTCTCTACTATTTAAAATCTGCTACAGTGTATTTTGCTAACTTATCTGGGGGATTCTTTAGCAGTATATTATCTGAGGTTCGATTTCTTTTCTACTATTGCTTTTATTACTAGCAAAAGTAAGAAACAGAGTAAGGGATAAGAATACCAGTTCTGGAGCCACTCTGGCTTTTTTTTTTTTTTTTTTTTTTTTTGCTTTTACAATATTTGGAGGACATTCAGACGAATATGTGGGATGCTTGCCTGCTGAGATTCCCAGGAAAGACAGACAATTTCTTGGGCAATAATCCTGGCATCAGTCATGGAATAATTGTTTGATGGGATGATATTTAGATCATAATCAAACCTGCTATTTAAAACAAGGATTTTTTTTTTATAAATCTCCAGTTGATATGAATCAATGATGTAAAAATGTTTTAACTTTAACAGTATTTGAAAGTGCGTTTGTGTCTTGATGCTATTCAACTGGGGAATTCAATGGTGTAGCGACTATAGAGACTACAATTTTACAATCTCCTGCGCAACCATCTGATTTAGGCATTATTAATAATACTATTATTTTTCTTATTGTCATTTCCATTTTGAAATCACTACCAGGTGTGTGTGAGCACACCTTTTCTCCTTTGTTGTCTAGCAATAATGTGGTGTGGTGAAGCCATTTACCTCTGGAAGCATCACAGGTGGTCTCTTTCACTGAACTATGTGAGGGTGCTCCCCCAAGCCCCCCCTAACAGGTATAAACTTGACTTACATCTTCCAGGGAAACTGTTACACTATACCTTCTTGTGGGGACAATGGTATCCTAAGAAATTTCCAGGAAGTGTGTTCTGTACAGACACCCTTCATAACATCTGAAGTTACAAGAATATGTAGTTGTATATTTATTATAAGAATCGGATCCAAGAGTCTATGGAAGAATTAGATAGACCACTGGAATGACCAGAGCACATCAATGCTTATTGAGACCTGTAATACTATATAGCAGGGATATCTGGTTGCTAGTTTCCAAATAAACAAATATATGGACCAAGCGTATATTGATAAACAGGTAAGTAAAGCAGGCAATTTTACCTGGGAAGAACCATTCCTGATGACTAAAGGAATGATTATTATCTAAATTAATTTATAGTTCTTCATTATTTACTATGGATATATATGCATTTATGTTTCAGACACTGTGCTTTGTGGGGAAGAAGATGAATAAAATAGAAACTAAAGTCCTTGTGTAGTGGAGAATGCAGACTGTATTCAAACAAATGAACAAATATGTAATTGCAGATAGGGATGCCTACAATGCCGGGTGTTTTTTCTCCTTCACCACATTGTACAGTTCACATCACCAGGGTTTAGATTTTGTTTTTCTGTGGACTGGCACTTTGAACAGTGCAGTGAGTGGAACCCAGAAAGTGTTAATTATATATATTTTAAATAAATAAATGCATGAATGGAGGGCTATTTCTGGATAGTACCCTAAGATCACTTCTTCTATATAGCCTAATAGATACCTCTTTCTATTTTAGACAGGATTTAACGTATTTTTGTTTGTTTTCACTTGAATACACCAGATATTTAACAAGACAACAAGAAATATTTGGCAAGATGACAGCTCTAGCTCAGTCCAGGGATCAAAACCAGAATCTACACAGTAGGTGGGACTGGGGCAGGGATTTATCTACATATCCCAGTGCTCAGGAGGCAGTGCCCTTGTGCCCCAAAGATACAGGCTGGGAGGCTTCTTCTTCTTAGCAATGTGTGTTAGAACCTCTGTGAGGCCAAGATTCTCACCTGTCCTTCAGCTCTAAGAAAATCCCCAAAGTGTGCTGCTTCTGCACAAATAGCTGTGCTTTTTCTCTGAATTCTTTATGTATCCCCCTGGGATATCATAGAAGTTTAACTTTCCTTCTTCTCAAATGTATAAACATATTTATAACATATTATTTAAAATGTTCTCTAATAAACAAACATGATTGTGTGTGATAGAGATACAGTAAGTGTGGTTAAAAAAAGAGAATATCATTTATAGATGAGTATATGACTCAGAAATTGCACTGAGTATAATCTCCATGTTCTGCAAGTTTTATCCATGGGCCAAATCACACTAAAATGACCAAGGGTGACATTATATTGGGGTAAGGGTGTCCTGGGAATGGAATCTAGGTTCTCACACATAGTGGGCAGCCAAAATGTTCTACCACCAAGCTAAATCCTCAATGCAGTATATTTTAAAAAATTGTTTTCTAGAGCAGCGTATGGTGCTGTTTGTTTTTAGTCTCAACAATTCAGAAGGCTGAATGAGAATAGTGTGATACCAGCAGTTGGAAACCACCTTATGCAACATAAGAAAACTCTGTCTAAAAAAAAAAAAAAAAGAAAAGAGAAGAAAAAGAAAAAACAAAGGGGTAGGAATGTAACTCAGTGGTAGAGTGCTTGCCTCGCATGTCAGAGGCCCTGGGTTCAATCTCCAGCACCAAAAATGTTTTCTCTTATTTGTTGCAAATGACTGTTAAGTATGATAGATTTTTTTTTTTTATACTTGTTCTCACATAATCTCTCCAAGAGTAAGAAGTTAGTAGAGAACATTTTGGATCGCAACTGTTGGGCATAGGGTGATCAAAATAAGGTGAATTTTTAAATTTAAAAATATATGTTTATTACAGTAAAAGACACACTGCCATTAATCTCTCTTAAAACATTTACCCTCATGGAGGACACACTTATCTCATCACTCTTGCCACTTTCTCAAGCAGCTATGGAAGTTGTTTTTTGTGAGTGTCTTTTTGAGGCATGATCAAAAATGTGGTGAATGCTGCTCCTGAGGACCATCCAACTCTTCTGTGCCACTTAGGCTCTTCATCAAAGTCAAAATGATTGTAAAAGGTAAACGTTTTGAATCAATTCAGGAATTTGAGGCAGGTACAACAGCACAAGTAAAGACCCTCATGAAAGAGGACTCCCAGAAGTGCTTCAGCAGGGTATTCCATACTCTATATAAGCTCATTCACAGCGAGCAAGGAGATTCTGTGGGAGATTAATGGCAACCTGTCATTTACTATAATGAATTATTTTTCAATTTAAACATTTATATTTTCTACCATACCTCATACAGTCTATAACAGTAATAAAATATATTTACAGTATTTGAGTTTTACAGAGGAAAAAAAGAAAAGACAGAGAAAAATAAGCATGCATGTTGTTGTGAAATTATTGATTTATAAGAAGAGAGATCTTTTCAAGTTATTTATTAATTTAGGAAGAAAACTCTAGCAGAGGGAGAGCAGTGACCATAAGCACACAGTAGATAAAGGGCCCGTGAAGAAATGAGGGCAGTTCCTGTGCAGACGGCGGGCGGGAAAAGCAGGGATGTAAAGATACAAAGTGCAGTTCTAAAGACGCGCCCTGAAGAATTCTAAGGCGGAGAGTGATGAGACGTGAAGATGGCTGGGACTGCTTGTTTAGATGACAGTATGTTAGAGATTGTCCCCAGAGATAACAGCATACTTTTTAGTTGTGGTGAGATGGAAGTACAAATGGGACATCCATTTGTTAATAAATTGTTAATGCTATTCTAAGTTGCTTATTAGACAATGTTTGCCAAACAATTTAGTAGAAGGAAAGATACACAGTTAGAAGTTCTAGGCGATTGAGTTATATTTGAGAGGGGATTTAATTTCTTGGGAGAAAGAGATGTAAATGTGATTTTTTAAAAGTAACAATAAACATAAACATTATTTCAGACTTTGTAGTTGTCAGGAAAAAGAGATATAAGATAGTCAACTGAAAGGGAATGTAAAAAGTTCAGAATCCTTACAATTTAAAGAACCAAGTGGAGTCACAAGAAAGGATGAGGATAATGAAAGTGAAACTCCAAAGGAGATAATGTATTTAAAAACATAAAAATAATCAATGTCTGTGTAATAACATAAGAAGCTTTGTAAGTGCCTACCTGCAATTTGTAAATATACTTAGTTTAACGAATTAGAGTTTTGATTATTTATAAGCCTTTGAACTTGGCAGCTATCTCTCCTGATATTTATTAGTGTTGATGCTATTAGTTCCATCATTGAGCAGTTCATATGTGTCAAGTGATTTTCACGTAATCGTGTCTGGTTTCATGCTTTCAAATACTCATTTCTATTCATGGATGAAAGACAAGGAGTGTGTGATTCAACAATTTGAATTGTGATCAGAATTAATTCAGCATATAGAAAAAAGTGCCAAGACCAGAAGCCAGATCTGTTTGATATCTAAGTTCATTGCCTTTTTCCTAGTTACACTGCATCTCATAAGACACATTTTTCCTCTGCTAGATATACTGTGCATGAGAAGAATGAGGGAAAATCTGGTAGAAAAAACAGAATTGGGGAGACTTGGCCATGTTGCTTTCTTTTTCATTTTACAAGGCAAGATTTTAGACTGTATCTCTTTCCTGTCATTATAAAATAAAGCACTGAAAAGAAGTAACTGGTATGCAATTAAAAATACATTATATATTATTATATAAAAGGAGGATGGTGAGCAGAGGAGAGAAGTACTAAAAAGAAAGAAGGGGAAAAGCAGAAAGGCAACAGGGGAAAAAGAGGGGAAAGGGAAAATATGGAAAATGATGAATGAACCTGCTGTAAATAGGGAGGGAGGGTGCAGAGGGGAGGGGGGGGAGAGGGGGGAGAACCAAGATACATCATGTATAGGTACAGAATTAATGTAATGAATGTGACCATTGTATGTAGAATGTACCATTACATGTTCTTGGTTTAAAATAAAATAAAAAAAATACATTATCACTAGCAGATTGCCATTCTGAACAGATGCAGTGTTTATTAAGAGCACACAGTCTGGGCGACCGTAGTAATGACACTGCTTTTGGAACAATTCTGTAGGTACGTACCGTAGGAGGGCAGGCAGTGTGGACAAAGACATCTGGTTCTGTCAACACTAATTTTCAAACATGTGACAGGAAGCTTTGAACTTTCTGCTTTTGAGAAATATCACTTCCCTCGAAGTCACTATTAGTTAACGTTAAATTATTCTCTTTGCTTTTCTCCTCCTTCCCTGAGGCTGGCCTGCTAGAGGTGGTCCTCTCAGACTGAAGTCCATGCAACGAATGATTTTTTTTTCAAAAGCAATTGTGCATTTAATCACTGGTAATATTTCTTATGTCTCAGTAGATATGGTTACTCTACTACTCTATCTGATAGCTTTATTTAGCAGTACATCATATTAGCTGTAAAAGGTAATCAATAAGGAAGGTCAATATTTATGATGTAATTTATGAGAGAGATGTACACACAAAGCAGAAAATCTTTAAACTGAGTGTTGGGAACTAGGTGCCTAAGAAAGATAGACTTCTACTAAGAGTCGCCTTTGAAATATCATCATGATCTCAGGAAGCAACATTAAATCTATGCGGAACATTTAATCTGTATAATGTGTGAACCTGGACAAATTTCCTCTGAACATAATCTTGGGAGACTTTATGTAGTGAGATATTTTAGGTCTAAAAAGATGTGTGTTTCACCCTAAGTCATATGAGAATTTAGTCTTAAATTTGTTCAACTTCAAAGTGTATGTTTTTCCCACTTTACCTTAACAAGGGCACTATGAAACTAATCTATACTATGCTGATGAATTAAAATGTAACTCATTTATATATTCTTTTTAGTGACATTGTTTGACAAAATTCAGTTACCAGGTATGCCCAGCATTTGTGAGCAGTGTACCAGTGTACTCCAAAAGGAATAAGGGAGAGAGAGAATAATAAAATAGTGCCAATAAAAGGTCACCTTTATTTTTACTTTTTTTTTCTGGGCTATCGTTACAGCCACAACATTTTGATACCATGGATAGATTTTCCAGGAAGAAATTGCCACAGGTAAATGCTTTCTAGAATCAGATAAAGAGAAACATTTTTGTGATGCCTGAAGGTTGAACATAATCTGTGAACGAATTTAACAAGGCAACTAATTTAGAGATAAGAAAATACTTGTTTATCAAAAACAAGAAAAGTGTATTTTAGAGGGCAAGGGTGCTTTATGAATTCTAAATGTGGTATGGAGAAACAGGCAAAATTGATAAATGTCAATGACCTTTCCAATATTGTCAGGTACTCATATTGGAGGGTTGAAAGAGGCAGTGAAATTCCCTCATTGTCTGCTGCAATCATGTTCTGATAAGAAAATGTCCTTGTGCCCTAGATGAAGACTGTTCACCCAAAACTTATTTGGTGAATTTGGGAATGTTGTATTATTTGACTGTAGATTTCTTCTGAACAAAGCCAAAGGTAAATTCTATAACTAATGCCAAATCACGAAATAAAATTGACCTTCATAATTTCTCGAAGTAACATAACTACCATGAGTGGCAATTTACCCCTAAACCCATACACATTTGAGATAATCCATTTCAATTTATCTTCTTAAGTAGCAGCCAATATTTCCCCAATAAATGGAAGTCAACTGGTGTGGCTGACAGACAAACACAAATGACAGTTAAGTGTCTACAATGAGCAGATGGAAATATATACTTGTATCTCATGTGATACAAGAGGATACAGCAGAATTCACACTAGCCATGGAGTTTTTCAGGCAGGTTTTCTAATTCTAAATCCAATTTTGAGACTCATGCAGCCTAATTACTCTCTTTAACACCATATGTTCATCTCTGAGACAATTCTGAATGATCCTGGAGTGATATGATACCCATAGGCTTTAAACCAGGTGTTACATGTGAGATGCCTACAGAAGTATCTGTGTTAGCAAACATTTATTTCATGACTTATTACTGTTATTATAAGGTATGATTACTATTGTTATACTGTCTCCTGCACTTAGTTTTCTAAAACACAATTTTCTTACCCATGAAATGAGAAAAACATACTTATCAGGGGTTCTTATAAGAACTGAGTTACTGCTTATAAATATTGAAACAGAGCCTGTCATGCAATACATACCACCTAAATTTTAGCTATTGTTAATCTTATAAAATTTGTGTTAATAGTTATACCCATTTCAAAGAAAAAAGAAACAGCAGCCTCTATGGATCCGAAATAATCCAGTGAATAACTAGCCAGGTCTTCAATCTGCACTGACCCTAAGCTCACAGAGAATATGTTACTCAGAGTCATAGAAACCTGGACTTAAAAGAGAATGTAGGACATCCTGGCTGCAGACATATTTTGAAGATATGGACATGAGGTCCAGAAAGAATGGCTGACTGACCCAATCTTTTTTTTTTTTTTTTAGGGTGCCGGGGATTGAACTCAGGGCCTTGGGTTTGCTAGGCAAGCACTCTGACCACTAAGCTAAATCCTCAGCTCCTAACTGACCCAATCTCACATAGCACAGGCTTTCTGATGCCCTTCTTCCATCCCGATCTGGGGGCAAGCTTTGTCCTTTTCCCCCATTTCAATCATGCACTGGACCTTCTGGACTTTGGTTCCCACCATTGCCCTGAAGCCATGTTCTATCTGCTTTGCAGCATCTTTGGCAGCAGTTGGTCATAGATTCTTCATCAGATTCTCCCAACTTGCTTGATTGTAAGACTGACAGCCATCATTGAAATACTGAATTCAAATATCCTTTTTTGAAGAACTTATCTAGGTCTTGACCCTAGGTTTTTGAATTTTTAAATGAATGTTTTTGCCAGGTACATTTGGAAATGATATTTTAAAATAAGTAGGACAAAGAACTTGTCCAAATGGGAAGAGGAATAGAGATTGGGGGAAGGGAGAGAGAAAAGAAGGAAAAGAGATTAAAAAAAAAGAATAGAAAAAAAATAGAAATAGATCTTTTGTAAGCGGGGAAGGGAAGAAAGCCTGGAGGGAGTGGAAGAGGACAAAAAATTCAGATGTGTTAGGTACATGTACACATACTCATGATGAATGTAATCATTATGCACCACAAACATGTACTCGTAAAATAAAATATAAAAAAACACAAAGTAAGTAGGGCATCACTGAGTGGCTATGCTTGACACTCGGAAGCAGTGAGCATCTGATCGTTTCTGCTCCAATCCCTTCTCTGCAACTTCTCTCCTGTCCCTGCCCCTTCTATATATGACTCTCATTCATTACATGTTGGAATCATCTTTAACCAATTTGGCATCAAATGGCCTCTGGTTGGACTGAGGGTAAATGTAAATGGTTCTATTAATTCCTTTAAAACCTATGAAATATTTAACCCTTACATGTTCTAAGCCAATGCTTGTTTAGTTTCCAGAAAATTAGCAAAGGAATTATGATGCAAAGAGTTGAAGAATTTGTGATATACAGAGCTCCACAAAAGAACTATCTCACTGAAGCACACTTAGGAGATTTTCTCTCTCTTCCCAAAGGGGAGCACATTATGTGTGGGGCCACTGACTCTGTTGATTGAGAGATGAGTCGACATGGACAGCACAATGCCTTTGGATGTTTAACCTAAATGTATGGGGGACTTTGAGTAGTCCCTATGAGTCAGCACTCACCATATAATGAAGGCTGAAACAGCAATTTGCATGTCAGTTTATTGGTGGTGTACTCAGCTACCACTACCACTAGGAAGTGATGAAATCTGAGAGAATGTAAATTGCCATGTGGTTACAATCAAAATCTCAGGGATCATACAGTGAGTTCAGAAGCTAAGATGAACCCTCAGAATGATTCACATTGAGTCAAGACCTTTGTAAACCTCATCAATAAGTCATGAATTCCAGACTCCCACTCTCTAAACTGTGACTTTCAATCATGACTGTCAACTCTACTGGGTTAAGAGATGCCTAGCAGATTCATAAAGTATATTTCTAGGTGTGCCTGTGGGGTGTTTCCAGAGATGACTGGCAGGTACTTCAGCAAACCGAGGGCGAGGATTAATCTTGTTTGTGGTACCACCGCATTGGCTTGCAAACTTGATGGTATGAAAGAGGAAAGAGGAAGTCAGCTTGTGTTTGAAGAGCTCCATTCTGCTTGAGCAGAGACATCTTTTGTTACTGCCTTCACTTGTGGACATCCAATTCAAATTTCTTCAGACTTTTAACACAGACTCATATCAGTGACTCTCTAGGGAACTTCCAGGTCTCCAGACTGGACTAATGCTACATCCTGATCCCTCTTTTTCTGTAGCTTCCAACTTCTTGGACTGAACAACTACTGAATCCTCTGTCACTCCAGTGTGTAGATGGTCTTCTTGAACTATCCCGTCTCTCATGCTGTAAGCCTAATCTGATAACATATATTCTTTTGATTCTGTTTCTCTAGTGATCCTTACCCAATACAGAGGAGGACTGTAAATGTGTGTGCAGTCTGTCTTTTTGGCCATTAGCAATGCTAATGATATGGTTCTTCACCAGCAAGTTCTCGATGGTTTTGCGAAAGTGCTTAAGTCTCCTGTAGTGGGTACCAGAATTTCTTACAGCTTGTCATAACAGTCACTGCAGTCCGCCTCTTGTGCTGCTTGGATGTACTTCCTTTATAAACAGAGAGCCCCTAGTAGGAAACATGGCCTTAGGACTCTGCTGGGCTCTTTCTCTAAGGAAGCTTTCAAGAGTAAGGCTAGTGGGATGAACTATGCTCTCCTTTCTCTCTTACTTATTTTAGGGCCCTCTGGCCCTCAGACCTCAGTCTAGATAGTTCTGCCATTCTAGGTGACACATACTCTTTTCCTGAGGGGTCCGAGCCACCAGTCACTACATTCTTCTTAGATTTAGTGCTTATTCATCCTCAAATTTAGGCACAGTAATGTGAAGACATCCAGCAGTGGGTCACTTCAATGATAAATATGCTCTTCTCTTCTGCCCACTGTGTGATGATGGCCCTGCCTCCACCCAGTGATCAGAATCTATTACCTCAGCCAGGATGGTGACTCCTTCAACTTGCCTAAAACTCTCTTAGCACTAGGCATACACAGTGCCCAGACAAAAGCTGTAGCTTGGAGTTTCATGATATTTGTATGAAGTTTCCTGGTAGAAGGTCACTCTTGGTCTGTATTATTTGAAGTCTGTCCTCCACCGTTACCATGAAGCCAAGTCTCTAATGGTATCAGCTACCAAGATAAAGACCACTAGTGAGCTTCTCAGTGAGGCGGCACCAGCGTGTTCTTACTGCGTGGTAAACAGTGTCCTCTGGGATCTCCTACAGAGCACGGTGGGCTGAGGGGCTTTCTGGCCTCCCACAGAGCGCCCGCCCCAGCAGGTCTATGTCACCAAGCCCTTTGATACCTTTTAGCTACCATACCAGTGCTGGATTTGTACTTCTCCTAGAGTAGAACGTCATCTTCACCAGGTTCTGTGACATCTTAGCTGTGTCTTGTCAGCGCTTCCAGAAGTTTTGCAGTGCCATCAAATCCCAAACGTCCTATGAGTTCTCACGTCAACAAACTTATTCATACAAAACTGCACGCTCTGTCTTGCTCCACTGCATTTCAGGATGCAGTCTGAAACACACTCTCCCAGTTGCTGCATACCTGTGTCTCGGGGTTCTGTAATTCCTGTGGCATGTAGTCTCTGCTGTCCATTAGCAAGCCTAGAACACTTATGGTCAAATCGTATAGTCAGTTGGATCCCACTTACAAGTATCAAAGACATAGCACTGGCCTATATTCGTGTTGAGATATTGCCATATCTAGCTCCCGGATCCATTTTCTCCTAATCAGGGTCCTGAGTTTGGCACAGTAGCCTTATAGAGATTGGGAATCCCAACTTCTTGGCACCATTACCATTGTAGATAAGTCCTTAGACCGATTTTACATTCTTTTTTTTTGTACTCTAGCTGAGGAGATGTAAGTCTTTTTACATGTTGCCAAAATATCTTCCTGTCTTGCCTGCTTCTTCTTAAATTATTAATTAATTACTGTTAGCCTTTAATTTACTTGTCCCAATGCAACTGTAGCACCAGGCCAGAGACATTGTAATGTTTTCCTTGTAATTACTACTTCAGTGAATTCAGACTCCTCAGGGATTACAGACACCAATGTATTACCTTATACTAAATCCTGCCCCACTTCATAAGCAACAAGCAATAATTGCAATACCACAGCATTCGGGACGCTGTTGCTACTCCAGCAAAACCCGTGGTGCAGTGCTTATACCAGCCGGTCAATAAATATGCCAGCTCCAAATTCCCATTTTGTGTTATGTACACATAGTTTTTTGATCCACCACTGATCTCAAATATCCTGGGTCATTTCCTTCAGGGAACAGACTCTGAGTTGGAGATTTGTGTATAAGAATTTATTAGGGAGTGTTTTGAGAATTATACCTGTAAATAGTCAGGGGAACAAGATCTTGCAGAGATGTTGAAATGTAGCACAACAGCGACACAGCGCAGAGCTCCAGAAGCGCAGTGAACCTTTGAGGCTTCACGAATTGTTGCCTGGAGGCTATGCCAGTGTGTCCACGCAGCAGGAAGACATTGACTGCAACCTGTCCTGTGCCAGGAGGGTAACACTGGGTCCAGCTCCCTTCAGGACAAGTCCAGTTCCAGGGGACAGACTCAGCTCTGACTTATGGACAAAAAGACCAGAGTTCTGGCAGCTGGCAGCTTGAATCCTTGTCTTTAAAAGGGGAGGGAAATTCCTAGAAGCTCGCCGTAGCATTTACTATGGTAGCTGTGCCATAGAGACCAAAAGGTCATATAAGGAATCACCCCTGTCAAAGACTCTGTATAAAAATGTTTGATAAGTACTAGACAAATAATGATGGTGCAACACAAAAATTGTCAGCTGACTGAGACCATGACCCTTAGAATCTGAAATATTGAAAGCCAGACAATGAGTGTGCCCCTATGCATTTCTGGATCTTAGTTTTCCTTATTTTTAGAAAGACAATTATCATACTATGTCATAAACTCATTCAAGGATTGTGGTCTACTATAAGCATGACGCATAGTAAGCACAATTGTTAGCACTTAGCAATGAATGAGTTGTTATTCTCATCTATATTCTTGCCTGTTATAAAATTTACCTTTCGATGAACTCAGGCTCCTCAGAGAGACAGTATAGAGGGTAGCACATGGGCCGAGGCATGCACTTAGAAACCATGCCAAAGTTCTCATGCAGATTCTGCATGTGTGTGTCTCTGCTTCCCTCACATTACCCTCTACTCCAATGTTACTTCCTAGTACGTAAAGTGAGACATTTATTTCCATAGTTCCTTTACATTCTCAGCTTTGAGTTTCTGTCATCTGTAAAATGAGAACACAAAGGTGACTGTCACTGGATTATTGAGAATCAAGTTAAGTCACATATGTGAACATACTCTCTACACTCGGCTGGTTGTGAGATTTTGTCATTAATAAAAACAACAAATGGGATCATGACACAATATCATTTAGCTAAACCCCAGACCTCATCCAACAGTAAAGAAAAATTATACTTTTACTTGAATTTGTCCCCTTGTCCTTGGATTTTCATGTCAGTATTTCACTAGGATAATCACACCTGAAACTACTAGATTACCGTTCATATTTCTCCAATAGTTACCGGGAGTAGTTGGTACACAGCCCATGTACACCTCTTATATTAATTTGATAGTGATTTTAAGGAAGCACATCGTCTCAACAAGTTTGGGTTTCTCTTTGTAAAGCAAATAAGCGACTTAAAAACATGGTGATTTTTTTCTTATGTGATGGCCTAGACGAGTTTCTTGGTGAAAGTTGACTATATGTCTATATGATGAAAGCAAATGTCATCAGTTTTACACATCTTAAAACGTATTAGAAAATTCTACATGAAGTCTCATTGTTGGCCAAATCATCATTTTTACTGAATGATGTTAATGTTTCAATTGAGCACTAAGTGCCACTTTCCCCAGACATCCGGTTGTAAAGAGAAGTCAGAACACTGTATCATTTTAAATGAAGTGTCCTATTTTAAAGTGTTGGAAAATAAAATTTTAAAATAAGCTGATACTATGTACCCTCAGACAAAATGCATCCGTGGTTACTCTAGTCCTTTATTAATTAGAAATAGCAACAAGCACACACACATGCAACACACACACATGCAAGCACACACATACACACAAAACTTTATCATATCTAGGTCTACATAAAACTCAGAACGCAGGACACAGAAGCAGTCAAGGCTGTTCCCGAGTACCCATCTCCACCCTTATCAATATATCCACTTGTGTATAAGCCTGTAGTTGATACAGTAAGTGTAGGAGTCTTCTTCTGTAGCCCAGAACTTTGAGTTCCTTTTCCCCATTTTGGTCACCTCTGTTTTGACCGTATGTTAGGCCAAACCATGGTCCCCTAAAATGGCACTATTCAAAGGCCCGAAACTTGTGAATAGGGTGGGTTACATGGCAGAGGGGAATTATTGTTATTAACCATATGATCTTAAAAATAAGGGGAGTATCATGAATTACCTGGGTTCAATGTAATCAAGTCCTTAAAAGTAGACTTGGGAAGCAAAAGAAGAAAAACTAGAGAGAAAGCCTAAGAAAAGTTTGGCCTGGCATTGCTGGCTTTTATGACTGAGAATGTGGCCAAATAATCAAATGGGGTGGAGTCTATTGACTGGAAAAGACAATCAAACAGATTATTTTCTGGAGTTTCAAAAAGGAATGTCATCCTGCCTGTACCCTCATTTCAGTCCACTGAGAGCCATCAGGCTTCTGACCTTCAGAATTCTAAAGTAACAAATCTGAGTGGTTTTAAGTGAAACCTTTGAGTTTCAAAATTAGAGTAGTACACTTTCCCTAAACTCAGTCCTTCGGTCTGCTGCTCTGTTCTTTCAGCCTCTCACCTGCTGGTTCTCTGCAATGTGACTCAGACTCCAGGGCGCCAAGGCCCCAGGCTGCCGAATGCGTGACCTGAGCTCTTTCACTTTCTTATACTTGGAACTTGGTTTAGGGGGAGGAAAACATCTCTGTACTGGGTATCAGCACTTACAATGGAGCTCTTGTTGAAAACTGATTTGGAACAGTTCCCATGTGTTTGTCATCTGTCTGTCTATCTATCTATATACATATATGTCTCCATCTATCTATCTTCTAGAAAATGCAAACTAATATATATATATATATATATATATATATATATATATATATATATATGGACAGAAAATCAACCACAGTTGCCTAGACATAAGAGGAAAGATACAGGGAAGGAGGTCTGACTACCAAAAGGAAAGAGGAAACTCTTGGCATTGGTGGGTATCTTCAACATCTTGATTTTGGAGGCAGGCACACATCGTAAATCTGACTAATTTGTACACATTAAATAGTGTTTTTTAGTGCTCACTTCGGCAGCACATATACTAAATAGTGTTTTTTAAACTTGTGTAGCTTATATCCAAAACACTTTGAAACTCTGGGAGAAGCGTCTATCTGTATCTAACTAGTTAGCAAAAACTTAACATAAATAGGAATTTGAGTTTGTCAAGTACCTCGTTTTGGAATTTGCCCCAGACAAAACATTTATTTTTGATATCCTATGAAAAAACCAAGGTTAAGTCTTCTATTTATGAATCTCTTAACTGGGGAAAGGAAAAAAAGGCGAGGGGCAAAAACCCCCTCACCTGAACAATCTAGATAATTAGAACAATTTCCATTTGTTTTTCTGTATAATTGCTGCGTGATGCAGTATTCCTTGATAGCATGTTTGTGATAATTGAGAATGTAAAATCTTTGGCAGCATTCCCCAGCTGGGGTGGTTTGTGTTTTCCTATTTTCCTATATCAATTTATTTAACATTCACCTTAAAGAAAGGCTAAACAAAAATGTTAAATGACTAAATTATAAATATGCATTTAAGATATCACTCCAAGTAAGAAACTAACATTTTATGAAGTCAAGATTGTCATAGAAAGGTAGAATGCATCTTAAAATTTTCTGCATGTACGAAACATGAGGCGATCTTGTTTGCTGCAGATTCCTGACCCACACCACTTGCAAGCCCTTGCTTTGTAAGCATAGCTTCAGGCCTAAGGCTCTTTTTACTGAGAACATTGGTGAACAGATACACAATGCCCCTGGGAAGTCAACTGAGAATTTATCTTATTAGAATCTCTATTGTTATTCAAATGTCCTTTATATAAAACTTTTGATTACACATTGATATATGTTTTCTATAAGTTACCTAATTTAAAAAATTCACACAAATAAGCATGTAGCAGTCTAGCAACTCAGCAGCAAAGGAAATCAAAACCCAGCAAAGTGAAGGAAATAAATAAAAACAGACAAAATCAAGCATTGTAGACACAAAGCACATGGTTTTTACCTTGAGGGAAATTGGAAGAAGATAAAGGAGACTGATACCATAATTCTCCCGTGACGGGGAGAACTTAATTCCATATTTCATTGGGCCATTAGAAAGGATATTTTTTGAGGGGAAAATATAGATAAGCAGACAGAGAGTCATATATATGAAAAACTAAAACTGTGTAGCAGATTCTTCCCTACCCGCAAATAACTGAAGATTTTAAAAAATACAACAAAATAAAGTTTAATTTAAAAACTTTTAATTTTAATTAATTTTATCCTCAAGCTCCACCTAATTTCTAAATATCCATGTTTCTTTTGATGCAAAAAATGGATATTGTCTTTATTTTCCTGAATAAAATTTCAAAAAAGATAAATATTTTTGGCACAAGACATGCATGTAATGAAAAACACTTTCTAAAAATGATGCATTGCAAATCTTCTCTCAATCAAAGTTTCACCATTAAAATATATTAACCACCCAAACTGAAGAATGGAAAATTAAGGAAAATGTTTCTACAGGAGGTAAGAAAAATCATACATCCTGAGAGTTTATTTCTGTACTGTGTTCTTCATGAGGGTGGAACATTATATTTAAGATTCTCCCAAAGAACAAGACTAATAGAATATACAGACATACAGCTATAGATACAGTTACTGACTGATGGTTAATAGATGTCTGGGAAGAAATTAATTATAAAGGTTTGGCTCATGCAATTATGAAAGCTGAGAAGTCCCTCAATCTACCCCACCACTGTAGATGTTAGAGAGCTTGTACTGTAGTTAGTAGGACTGAAAGCCAGGGAGACAATGGTGTGTGTTTAATCTAAGTCCAGAGGCCTATAAATCAGGAATGTTGAGGACAGGAGATTAGTGTTCCATCTCAAATCATTAAGAAAGCTCAGTCTCCTTTCCTTGCCATTTTTCTTCCCTTTGGATCACAGCAGATTGGATGATGACCCCCGAACTGGGGTGGACAATCTGCTTTCCTCAGTGTACTGATTCCCATGTTGTTCTATGTCAAATATACCCCTGTGGACACATCTGGACATTATGCTTAGCCAGATAGCTGGCCATCCTGTGGTTCAGTGATTGTAAATCATAAAACCAACGGTGACAACGGGCACCAAAAGAGTTACAGATTGGGATTCTATTAGATGATATAACATCCAGGAAATCCAGAAAATTGTTATTCCTGCTTTCCTAGCCATCACCTTTGTATGAAAATGAGCATTGTGAAACAGCACATATTATTATTAGTTGGTGTTCTTGTACTAGTATTTGGCATCCCTTGGGAAAATGTCTCTGTAAACCTACGTTACAGTGTATATCTTAGGTTCAGTATACAAACAAACAGCATGTGCTCCTTTAAGTATCCGCCTGAGGGCCAACTAGAGTCTGCCCTGAAATTTTAAGGACTCTCTAGTACAAGGTTCCAGAATGACCACAGGCATCACTTTGACTGGACTGCCTGAGTGTATGAGTGCTGTCCTGGCATCATTTTAAATGATTTCCATTTTCACTCATAAAAAAATATTTTATGCAAATGATTAGTAGTTACCTTAGAAGTACCCAGCTAAAACAAAAAGGAAAGAAAATAATAGAGCCTGGTTCTGGTATCTCCACAAGCACAGTACCAAGAGGTCACACTGGAAGATGTGGTATGAATGTACAATTGGCGGACACATGGCTTCCACAACCTGTTCAGGACCTTGTCCCAATCATCATCTGAATCAGAACAATTGCCTCAGAATTTCTCTTTTTCAGGAAGAAGTATAGTGGTGGTAGGAAAGATTCCTATGCCAGTGCTCAGTGATCACAGAAATATCTCAAGAATGCCTGGAGGGTGCCTGACACGTTTAGAAAATCAGCCTTCCTAGGTAATGCACAGTGCCGGCCATTCCCTTCCTTCACTGCTATGATGCATCCTAGAGATAACGCCTGCTGCTGCACACTCACAAGTCAGCAAGTACTTCATGGGTTTCTGTTAGGTGTCTGCCCTATTGTCACAACTCCATACCAAGGAAAGTGACTAGTGATTGGAAAGTTCTGGAATCTGTGTCAGAGATGGCCTGCCACCGAACTTTTCCAGCACTGACAATTTCTCCTATTCATTGGAAGCCCCGAGGCAGCAAGTCAAGGTTCATGTTACTAAAGTTCCAGAACATTTTAGAGAAAGAACATCTTTTCTTTCCATTTTTGTCAAACATTGACCACTTTTCAGGAATTCATATTTTCAGTCCACGTTGATGAACTTCCACATGTTTGAGTTGCTAATTTCCATTTCTTTTTAAATTCTAAATCTTGGTTTTTAACTACCTCAGGATGCCTTCTTTCCCAAGTCAATTTTTGTTCCTGGCCAAAGTTTGCTCTGCGTGATTTTGTTCCACATCATCACTTAAAGCATTTGCAAACAGGTTAATGTTTAAGTTTACCTAATTTCCAAATGAGCTGTAGTCCTTTTCACTCCACTTCAAACCATAATTTTGCATTAGATTCTACATTACAAAAATAGAAAGGACTTAGAAAGTGCCTCTCAAAACATTGCTTAGATTTCCTCAAACATCAAACATCTGAGCATCTGAGTATACACAGTGTTTTATCCAAACCCAGTGAACAGGCATCTGTTCTGAGAGACGTGAGAGACAGAGCTGGGCCTGATTTGCTCTTGAAAACTGATGTCTGTGTCTGCTTCCCTTGACCGCCTTCACTATCTCTACTAAACTGCCCTGAGGAGGGTGTATTTCTATGACCTTCCCCTCCACTGCCAAGAGTATTTGCAAAAGAAAGAAGGAAGGAAAGAAGGAAGGAAGGAAGGAAGGAAGGAAGGAAGGAAGGAAGGAAAGATAAGGAAAAAAGGAAAGAAATGAGATAGGGAGAGAGGGAACAGAAGCAAGGAAGAAAGGAAAAGAAAGATATTTTTGGTTCAGAGTTAAACCAGATTTCTCAGTTTTGTTTTGGTTTTTGGTTTTGCTTTCTTTTTGTTAAACCAATTTTCGCTGTGACCTTAGTCCATATACATTCTTATAGGGTTGTCAGTTTCTCTTGATATTAGTTAAAAGATTGAGGAGAATTTTAATAAGCTCTCTTTAATGTTCTTCTCAGGATAAAGTTTCCATTTGTATTTTATTTTGTCATTTTCTTTGCTCACAGCAACTGCAATTGCACTTCTTTTGAGTATCACGGAGCAAACTCTAACTGCAGATGGTCTGAGTTCATGGGGCAGCAGAGATGATTCTGGGAATGGCCTCTTACTATGACTAATGGCCATGCTGACACAACATTTTTATATTGACTCCCTTTGCTCTGGGAAATGATCAACCATAATTAGGTATTTTTCAAAACACATTTGCTTGTCCTTGCCCAGATATGAGCGACTGTGCATGTTTACGGTCAGATCCAAGCACACACTTCTCACAGGGTCACGACTGTCTCTTATCACACGCCTGAGACCTTTATCTTCAGTGAATATGCTTTGAATAATTGCTCTCCTTTCAGCTACTTGAACTCTTTACATATGTACTCAAGAACGACCAAACGAACAAATCATTATACATTTTTAAAGCAAATGTACAGTATCAGCAAATGTACAGGTATTGTGTGGGTGCCAAAGAATAAGAGTGACCCAGAAAAACTGACTTAACATTTTCCAAGTTTGCCATGATTTGAGAAAGGAATGTGACAGGGAAAGAGGCAAAGCCGGTGACCAGAGGACGTGGGCCACTCACACAGAGTCTGCCTTGGTCCCCGGTTGCCGTTCTGGAGGAGGCTGCTTCTCTTATCCCAGAGCCATTTCAGCACCAGCGGCTGTGGATGACTCTTCACTGCACGCGAGGCCAATTTGTGGCTGACAGTGCATGTCCATCTACGCACCTGGACAGCATCACACTCTGAGCCAATTCTGCAGAGATTTCCCAATGAGCAGTAAAGTTCGAGAAGAAATGGCAGATTTGTAAAATTTGGAATTTTCTTGAAAAATCTGCCATATGTGATTGTTCTGACTTAAGTGAGTAGAACCACAAATTTGAATCAGCAATAGCTTTTTTAATTTTGAAACTTGCCAATTGTTATACAATGAAAATAATTATTTTTCAATTTAAATTAGATTTTATTTTACTACATAATTTGGAAACTTTCTGATAGTTTTATTATATAGCGTTTGTACCATTCCACTTTGGAGTGCGTGTATGTATATTTCTTCTTTGCTCATTTTTTTTTATAGAAGAATTACCTCTTTGGTTTATTAGAATCTTCTAAGCATATCAACTGTATATCTTCCTATATGTTTGAAATATATTTTTCTTAATGCATTGTTGGTTTAAATATTTAATTATGTCCCATGATGTACAACCATTTTATAGTTTTATTTCATGAAATCTATGTACTTGCTTCTTTATGATTTTTTGCTATGATATTATTCTTAGAAAGTTCTTATCCTTTGGTTACATATATTTATTTCCTTCATAGTACTTTTAAATTTTCATTAATAGCATTTTAAATGATATTATACCAGCAAATGCTTGAATAAGTACCAGACTCATTTTTTCAAATTATTCACCATTCTCAGCATTATTTGTTAATAAACTCTTGGCATTCTTCAGATGTGAGATGCCATGATCTAGTATAGAAAAAATTTTAATTAAAGTAATGAATATATGCACATACATACACACACAACCTAGATCATTTGTGTATCTCTAATTCTGTTCTTTCGTTATCTCTATTCTGAAGCCAACACATATTCTCTTCATATTCTTATGATTTAATTATTTTAGTGCCATTAATGTGATTTCATTGTTGATTTTTTGCTTGTGCTTATGAATGGTATGGCTTTGGAAAGTGACTTCAAAGGCATGGCAGTGGCATGAATATTGTGGTTTTCTTATACAGGGTTCGATGTCAGCTTGTGCAGTCTGCAGTTAGGAAGGTGAACAGGAGATTAAGAGATAGCACCACATTAGAAGTGATAGAGTTTGATGACTGTTTTCTGAGAGATGCGAGGTGAAATCAGGAACACAATGAATCTGGAGCTTTGCTGGAAAGAACTGAAGCCGGGAAGACCCGGCCATGGGGACTGGGGAGTTCTGCTGTGTCAGCACACCAGCACACACAGATCGGCACCAGCTCTTCTTTCTCTAAAGCCACTGAGCTGTCAGTTTCCAGAATTACCATCATTCTTAAAATTATAATGGTTTTAATGAAGGTGCCATCCAAACTGACACTTTGAAAATAAAGTGTGATGATGACTAAATTGGAGATTTGGAATGACCTTAAGAAAATGCTTCAGGAAACTTGCAAATGTCCCAATTATTTAAGTTACTCTCTGTGAGCCACCTGGCTCATTCCAGTCATTTTCTTAGTGTTACAGAGATTAATTTGGATTGACACTGTTCAAAACACCATGCCTCCCAAGGTCCCACCTAAACCATCACTCTGCTTTCTAGAGAAACAAATAAATTGAAGTGTCCTTAAATTCAGCTTCAAGGGTTTTCATGCCATCAGACAAACAACACGCATGAGCATCAGCTCAACTGTGTGATCACTAAACCCTGGATCTGATCCTCCTACCTCTGTTCTAAAAGACTGAAGAAATGGCATCCAAAGATCCTCGATGGAATCCCATCTGTAGTCTCCTTTACTTGTAAAGTAATGTGTTCATAGTTCTGGGCTTTAGAACATGAATATCCTTGCAGTCCTTATTCAGTTTAAGGTAGAGCATTTTAGTCAATGACGAAAACATATTCCAAGGCAAAAGTAAGTAATACATACTATATGTATTATTCATCCCTTTTAGTTGCCAAGAGATTTTAGAAAGCCTGAGATAATTTAACTTCAGATCTTTCTGAATTTTAGACTTCCACATGATTTTATAGATAGCATGGAACTTGACATTCCAAACATCTAAATTAGATCTTAAGAAGACACAACACACAGAGAGATACTCTTGGGTACCATTTTACAACATAGTCTGGTTTCAGCCCACCTCAAATATTCTATTACTACACATCCAACAAGGAAGATCAGAACAATGTGTCCAATAGCAAGTCACCATCCTTTTCAGTGTTGTTCATACTCTCTCTTGTCTTCATTGCAAGAAATTGAAAACTCTTCATTTATCCATAAATCCTGATATAATCATTTATGTTAATCCCCCAAATGCAGCTTCGATATATGACACAGACATATACACTCAATAGATTTAAATATAGATTTAACATCATACAAGGGTTCAAAATCTGCAATCCAAAAACACAGTATCTGAAATGTTCCAAAACCTGAAAGTTTTTGAATGCTGATATAACACCATGAGCGATAAATTCTGCACAGGATTTCATGCGACTGACAGGTCAAGGCTAAATCATAGGCGCATTCAAACATTGTATGAAATCACTTTCTGGATGCAAAAAGAAACATAAATTAATATGAAACATAAATGAATTTCATTTTTAGACTTGGATCCCATCTCCAAAATTTCTCATTATGCATGAAAAAGTAATCCAAAATCTGAAAATATATGATACTTTTAGTCACAAGCATTTTAGGTGAAACATAGTCAAACTTTAGATTTAAATGCTGTTAAGAATTCCTAAGGCATGCTGTAGCAAAGAAAACACAGTTTCTACAATACAAGCTGGGAAAAAAAAAAAAAATATATATATATATTAATAGTCTTTGTGCTGCCCTGCGAATGTGGTAACCAGAACACTTCCCAAGCTCTGTGTGAGCTGGAGGTAGGAAGTTGCTCATGGGTGTCGATGTAGGAGATACCCTGAGAGGGGCATCTCTAGTGTCACAGAATGACGGAAAGTCAAGCTACTCCGTGTTGTTTTAGCCCCCAGTCTAGTGTTTGGAAATTCCCCACAATGAGTGGGGTGCTTCTGGAAGCTTTCGTGCAGGCAGACAACAAGCTCTGCTCAGTAACAAGGGCTTCTTTATGCTTGACGGATTGGCTGTATCTTCCTTGTCACTACCATCAGGACTGTGTACAGGTACCTAGAAAAATGCGTGTGCTGAAGGACAGACTCTTTAGACACCTTTTTAAATGAATAAATTGATCTTAACAGGACCGTATGAATTCTTCAGGCACACAGCTCCATTTTACAGATGGCGAGGTAGCACTGATCATCTTGACAAGGGTTTAGGGTTCTGTCCCCAGATACTGCTTTTTCTTATTCCTACCTTGTCTCTCTAGGCTTTTATTATTCTCCATAATAACTGTCATAACACATGGCACTTAGGAAATGGAGAGATAATGGCAGAACAGCTTATTTATTCTAGGCCTGAGAGTACTTTTTAGAGCTTTAAAATGTTATGTACAAATTTTATGGGAAAATGAGAGATAGATACCCCAAGTTTATAGGTTTGTGTTGATGATGCCTCCCAGGCTCCCAATATTTGGCATCACTATTATAAAAGTGTTCATCATTCTTCCTCTTTTTTCTTCTACTTTCCACTCCCCACATTTTGCTGCTTAATTTTCTTTCTTTTTTTTAATCGGACAAGAATTTCCTTTTATCTTTTGAAGGCAAATGTGTACACTCCACATGCTTTTCAGAACAGAGGCAGCTGGCTCACGAATTGTTTCCCTTTGTGTCTGTATTGTATTGTTATTAAAAATGCTCATTCATTTCCTAATCTTTAAATCAGTAATTTCACCTTGAAACTCAAAGCAGCTGTAAATATTTGGAAACAATTTAAAGCTTTTGGAACTGCTTTCATCTACCTCCTTTAATATTGCTTGCAACATCACTCCACGGTATTAATAAACTGGGGGTGAATTGGGGATATGTGGGGGTCATTTTTTGGAAACATCCAACTTCAGTTTTGTTCACATTGTTGTTGGTCTAACTGAAATTGCATTTTTCTTCTTTTTTTTTGTTTTTGTGTTTGATGATATCTCATGGGCATGCAGTTTCTTGATAAAAGTTGATGAAATGTAATAAACCTAATTTTCTTTTACATTTCACTGTTTTTGAAAACTATATAAATTGTAAAATGTGTAAAATTTCTTAAACTCATACCTAGAATTGGATATGAGCTGCCTGTGCCTGCTAAAATTAAAGTAGAAAAGGGGAGGGGAAAGCAGGGAAAACATGGTGATAAGCATATGGTCATACAACTCTGAGCAAATTGAAATCTGCTAGTTCTAATTCTGATTTTTTAAAAAATTTACGTTTTACATTATATAAATAGAGAAAAACGCAGATCAATTTCCTGATATGGCTTCCTCTTCTTGTCTTCATCATAATATCCACCACTGCAAATTGGCAAGAGAAATAAATGGAAAAAGAAGACAAAATGCTACTTATTAATAAAATTAGTTAACGATTTGGAAAGTGTTAAGATTTGATTATGCTTGACAATAAATAATGAAGGTTTTCCATTTTTAGTTAAATTCTAAATTGCTTCTGGGCTGTGTAATAGGCTTCAGAGGACTCGATGGAAAGCATACACAGATCTTCCTCTCAAGCTGTTATAATTTCACAGGGACACAGGCAATAAACAGGCAATCCAACAAAATTTGCTAATCAAACACTGCAGAGAGCTAACAAACATGTAGTACAAGGAAATATCGATCAATGTAGACTTCCTGGAAAGGTGACATGAAATGGAAAAGTGAAGAATGAGGATCACTGAGGGGGCACAGTAAGGAGTAGAGGATGTGAGCAGGTCTAGGTATACAGAACCCTTCGGGCCAGTGTCAACAGGAAAGAGAGACGATGACAGCTGTGAGGAGGTGAAAATAACAGAAAGTGGCAGAAAAATGGAAGTTGAAAAGGAATGAGCTGTATTTCAGAAGTTAAACAATATTAAATATTAAAATTTGGCCGATCAGTTTCAACAGTTGGGATCTACTCCATCTGAGGACAGTAGGAAACCACGATGGGTTCCAAAGCAAGAGGTGGCACAGGTGTTTTGCAAGAGGTCCTTTGGCAACAGGCAGGAAGTGGAGTGAAACTAAACAAGAGCAAGGCAGTGATGACCTCCTCTGCCTCGCTGGTCTTAGCTCTCCAAAGGAAAGTCTAAAGCCCCAAAAACAGGACACAGGAGATAATGAGGAAAGAAGCATACGCTATTCTTGGTAGAGTCTTCTCAGCATCCTTCTTTCTGGCAGTGTTGTGCCTCATGAAAATGAAGGCTTACACTTGGAGGCCGCTGACTTGGGAACAAATCCTACTGCATGTGTACAGGTGACTGCTTTATCTCTGCCTCTGAATCTTCACCTATGTTCCCACTGATAAAGTTCTGGAACTGCTAAATTGTGCCGTATTTCCTATAACACAAGGAGTTTCATTCACTCCATGTGCGTTATAGTTTGGATCTAGAATGTCCTTCAAAAGCCTCATATGTTCAGAGGCGGGCCACTGGAAAGAGACTAGATCACGGGTGGCATAGAGCCATGTGTTGAATAAGCAACAGATGAAGTCGTAGCTTAATGTGCTGTAAAGAGGTGGCATCTCCTTGCTAGAGATAGTTCACTTGGGACATGACCTGGAAGGGTATATATTCCCCTCTTCGACTTTGTCTATTCCTGTCTCCAGTTCCTGCCTGACATGACCTGAGCAGTTTTCTTCCACAGGGCCCTTCTGCCATGTCAGTTTTCCTTGGTGCCAGCCAACCTTGGACAATGAGCCAAAATAGACCTCTCTCTTTTAAATATTGTGTCTCAGAAACAGAACAGTGACTAAGAATGTGGCTGAAAGTTTGTATTAACTGAGTTAACTCACTCAATGAGCCTGTCCCGCCGCAAGTGAGGCTAAGTGTTCTCTATGCTAAGGGTAATGTACCGGATCTCAGTCAATGTAACTTTGTATGACTTGTGTTTTCATCATCAACACTATAAATTGGGCAATATAGCTTTTAGCCCACTTCTAATACCCATGAAAAATAAAGCAAGGCCACAGATAGAGATTTCAGTCCAGGACTTGTCTGAATCCTGGCACGATTGTGCCTTAAAAGGAGCTGGTGGACACACTTAAAGATGAGCTTTCTCACACGCCCGAGTCGAGCTTCATCCACAGCACAGCAGTCAGAAACTGTACTTTTTGCTGATCACCATGCTGAAGACTGGATACACCCGGCAGTAGTCCACCTTTGCAAGAAAAGATTTCAGATATATATCTATATCTATAGATATGGTGCCAGGATTGACAATGGTGCCAGGATTCACACAGTTCGTGGACTGAAACTTCTATTGGGGACCTTGGCGCATTTTGGTGAGTGTTAGGAATGGGCTAAAAGCTATATCCAACTTATAATGCAGAGGGCGAAAAAACATACAACTATTTCAACATTGGACAGGGATTTATATGTTTATGAATCTCTAGTAAACTATAATGATGCTGTTAAAAATTTGATTCTTGCCCACTTCTACGTTTTTCTTACCAGTTAAAGAGAAAATAATTTAGTACCCAATTTATTTAGCCAAAAATACAAACTTCATACTTGACCCCTTGAGCAAGAGATCTAATTGTCTATAAATGTCCTATTACTGAAAATTTCTTAAATATCCCTGATTACTTTTCTTCCTTCTTTGTTTATTCATTTTAGGCATTTCCAAAATTAGTCTCACCTCTCTACTGCTTGCTTGCTGGTTGAACCCCCTTTATCTCAATTCCCACATTCTCTAGAGGAGATACACCCACAACTGGTAGCAAACCTTAATTATCTTGGGTCAATTATAAGTAGTCTGTTTCCAGTAGGTGATTTTAAAGAGGAGGTATAAATATATATATGTGTGTGTGTGTGTGTGTGTGTGTGTGTGTGTGTGTGTATGCATATATATGTGTGCATATATGCATATATATGCATATATATACCTCCTCTTTAAATTATAAATTTAAAATATATATCCAGCCAAAAGACGTGATCTTTGAAGAGGACTATAGGCTATAATATCCATGCTCCAAAAACTGAAAAGCCTTTGGGTAATTATATTACAAGGCAAGTGAATGTATTATCTAGTGAATATGAGAGAAAGGGCCAAGGGTCAAAAACTAGACCTATGACAATGATAGAAAGGGCACTGGGAAAAACAGTTCTTGATGACTTTTATCCAAGACCAAAATGTTCAAATTCTGTGCTTGTTACTTTATACAAAAAACTCTTTCTGGTAAATATTTTAGCTTTCCAGATCGACCCTTCCTAAACTTCGATGCATTGACTGTAATAGAAACATCACTTGCAGCCTTCCTTACGTTATGAAGGCGCAGCTTACTTATTTTCTTCTTGTTTTGTTTGTTTGTTTTGCTGGTTCTTCATTACCATCAGCTGCCTCTCCAGGCTGTGTTGAATTGCTTAGTTCACTTTGTACTCTCCAGTGGGGCAATAATTAGGCGTCCACTGTGAGACTGCTGAGGAAAAGCCATTTGCCATTCAAAGCTGAGAGTTTGCAATGTCAGAGGCCACATCTTAGATTTCTGTCTGGGGAGCCTAACACAGAATCTTGCTTATGGTGCAAACCCATCAACCTCCCAAACAGAATTTGACCACAGTCAAGTAGAGGCAAAGAAAGAAAAGGCAACTCTTCTGCAACAGGAATGTTCAGGACTGGTTTATCTGGCTTTTCCTGCAGTGACGACAGGTGAATTTTAAGTAGTTGTGTGTTATCTTTTTTCTTTCACGAAGAGTACTTTTGACACGTTACCATTACATCTAAAATTTAAAATAGATTCTTGGGCTGGCCATTCATCTCCATCACTTAGTTAACCTTAGCACCCACCCGATCCACAACAGCTTTGCCAAAACTCCTACTGTTGTCAGTAGGCCATGAGCTTTTCCAACTCATGCTGGGGCTTCTTCTCCATTTTTACTTTTCTAACAAAAACATCACGAAGAAGATAAATAGGTTGGGGAGACACTTAGATTCTTTTCTATTGTTTTCTGGAATTTTTCTTATTAGTAGTACATTTTTTTGCAGTACATTATGAATACATTCACTGTGGGTAGTTGACATACACAGTTCACACATTTATTTCTTTTACATTGCCTTTCTCTCCCTTCCTTCCATTTCTTGGTCCCCTTCTCATTTGCTAAAGATCTATCTCTATATTCCCTAGTGTCTATCTTTATTTTATTCTTTTTTTTTGTACATTGGGTTTTTCTTAGAAGAGAAACCATACAATTTTTAAGCTTGTGTGTCTGATTTATTTCCTGTAACACTGTGGTCTCAACATGCATCCATTTTCCTGTAAATCGCTCCTCCTTTATGGCAGAGCAGTACTCCACTGTGTATAAATACATTTTGTTTATACATTCATCTATTGATAGATATAGGGGCAACTTCCATGATTTCACTATTATGAATTGTGCTGGATATGCATGTATCACTGTGGTATGATGTCTTTACCTCTTTGGGGAAGATACATAGAATGGGAATAGCTGGGTCAAATGCAATTTGTATTCTGTTTATGAAAGAATCTTGATACTAATTTCTGTACTGGTTGTACTAGTTTACATTTCCAGCAACAATACAGAAGGGTTCCTCTTGCCTCACAGCCTTGCCGCCATTTGTTATTATTTGATTTCGTGATGATTCCCATTTTTTCTGGACTGAGATCAATTCTCAGTGTTGTTTTAATTTGCATCTCTCTAATGACCAGTGTTGTACATTTTTTAATGTATTTATTGGCCCTATTCATTTCAGTTGTCCATTTTTAGTTGGGTATTTTATTCTGGGGGGAGTGTCTAAGGTATAGCTGTTATTTTTTTTTCCCATTCCATAGATTGTCTCTTCACGCTCTTGATGGTTTCTTTTACTATGAGGAAATTTTCTAATTCAGTACAGTCCTATTTGTTGATTTTTGATATTATTTCTTCTGCAATTAGAGTTTTGTTCAGACAGTTCTTCCATAAGCCTGTGTCTTCAAGAGTTTCACCTAGTTTATCTTCCAGTAGGTTAAATTTTTCTGTTTCGACATTCAGATCTTTGAACCACTTTGATTTTATTTCAGTCCATACTGAGAGATATGAGTCTAGATTCAATCTTCTCCATGCAGATAATCAGTTTCCCCAGAACCATTTGTTAAAGAAGCTATGTTTCCTACAGTGTAGCTTTTTGACCCCTTTGTCAAAGATCAGATAGCTGAATGTGCATGGGGTTGTTTCTGCATCATCTATTCTCTTCTGTTGTTCAATGTGTTTGATTTTATGCCTGTACCATGTCACCTGCAAATAGTGATAATTGGACTTCTACCTTTCATATATGTATTTGTTTTATTACTTTTCTTTCCTGATTGCTCTAGCTAATGTTATGAGTATATTATAGAACAGGAGTAGTGATAGTAGATATTCTTGTCTTGTTCCTGCTTTTAGAAGAAAATCTTTCAGGTTTTCTATATTGCATGTGATGTTATCAGTAGGACTGTCATAAATGACTTTTATCAGATTGAGATATGGTCTTTCCATATCTATTTTATTCAGAATTTTGGCATGAATGGATACTGGACTTCATCAAAGGCCTTTTCTGTGTCTAATGAGATGATCATTAGATTTTTGTCCTTCAGTTTGTAACATGTAAACTGATTCGTGTATAATGAATCTTTGTTGCATCCCCGGGATGAAGTCTGCTTGGTGTTGGTGTATGATCTTTTGATGATTTGCTGCATTCTGTTTACCAATATCTTGTTGAGAATTTCTGCATGTCTGTTCATTAAAGATAGTGGAGTTTAGATTTCTTTTTTGGTGATCTTTTTGGTTTTAGATTCAAGCTATTGTGAGGTTCCAACAATGAGTTTGGAAATATTCTTTGTCTTTCAATTCACTATGAATTTTAAGGAATATTAGCATTATATCCTCTGTGAATGTCTTGTAGAATTCAGCAGTGAATTCATCAGGTCTTGGACTTTTCTTAGTTGGTAGTTTTTTGGTGTGTGTGTGTGTGTGTGTGTGTGTGTGTGTGTGTGTGTGTGTGTGTGCCTTAATTTCATTTCCTGGTTTTGAGATGATCTGAATTTTTGTTTGCTCTTGGTTCAGCTTTGGTAATTCGTATGTGTCTAGGAATCTGTCTATTTCTTCAAGATTCTTCAAATCTTTAGAGTACAGTTTTTCTTACAGATTCAAATGATCCTCTGAATTTCAGCAGTCTCTGTTGTGATTTCACCCTTTTAATTTCTAATTGCATTGAGGCGGGTCTTTTATTCTTGTTGTGAATTTCACTAAGAATTTTTCTATTGAGTTTATTTTTTAAAAGAACCAACACTTCCATTCATTGATTCATTGTATTATTTTCTTAGTTTCAATTTCATTAATTTCTGCTCTGTACTTCATGATTGACCTCCTAATACTAGGTTTTGGTTTGGACTGTTCACATTTGTGGTGGACTGATATGGTCACCTTAAGCAGGAATGCCCAGCTGGATTGAATTGGTGTGGTTATAGGTCTAGTGGAGGCACCTGGGAATTTTTGCCGACACAACATAAGGGAGAAAGGGAGCAGAAGATAGGTGCCAGCTATTTCTCAGGAGAAGCTCTGTTGTAGCTGTTTCTTCTGAAGGAAACTCTTCTGTTCTCATCTCAGAAAGAGCGTGGGGCCTTGCTGTCATTGGGGATGGCTGCTGTTCACTTTGGGGAGCTCTGGTCTTCATCTCTGCTGTGAACATCATATCCTGGTTCCAGTAAAGATTTCTTCAGCCATCATATGCAGACACGGACATATATGAAACAGTGCCCTGGGCTCCCAGCCTTTGATTGGATCTTTGGGTCTCCAGTGCATAGGTAGATATTCTTTACTCTTCCTGCATTTGGCTTGTGTTTGTGAATGTTGTAACTTGGACATTTCCTGTATTAAATCTGCTCTTTTGCAAACCATTGACTCTAGAAAAGTAACTAATATATTGTTCTTCTAGTTTGTTCACCTGCAACAGTAGGTTGTTTATTTGAGCTTACTCTGTTTTTCTAATACAAGCATTCACAGTGATAAATTTCCTTCTGAGAACTGCTTTCATTGTGTTCCATTGGATCTGGTATGTTGTATTGGCATTATCATTTGATTCTTTGAAATGTTTCATATTTGCCTTGATTCCTTCTGTGACCCACTGAGTGTTCAGGAGTGAGTTATTTAATGTCCTGTTGTTAATGAAATTTCTGTTTTCTTTTACAATTGATCTGTAGTTTCTGTGTGCTATTATCTGAAGAGATACACGGAATGATTTGGATTCTTTTGTATTTATTTAAACAGGCTTTATGGACTATTATGCAGTGTATTTTTGAGAAAGTTCCATGTTCTGGTGAGACGAGCATGTACTCTGTTATATTAAGGTAGAATATTCTCTAGATATATATTAGGTTCATTTGTTCAGAGGTGTGGTTCTGCTCTGATATTTCTTTTTTAATTTTTTATTTGGTTCATCTGTCTTTCTGGCAAAGTAGGGTATTGAGGTCTCACACTATGATTATGTTGGTGTTTGTTCTTTGAATTTAGGTGCCTAGTATTTGTTGCATATATAATCACAATTATTATCTCTTCCTGTTGAATTGTCCCTTATCTAATATATAGTGAGCTTCTTTGTCTCTTCTGATCAGTTTTGAAGCTTGCTTTGTCTGAGAATAAAGTTGCAACCCCTGCTTGCTTCTGGGGCCTGGTGCGTAGTATACAGTTTCCCACCCTTTGATTTTTTAGTCTGTGAATTTCTTGGCTTAGATGACTATCTTGAATGTAACAGAATATTGGATTCTCTTTTTTCATTCCATTTGCCAGTCTGTGTCTTTTAACTTGTGAGTAGAACCCATTAATTTTGAGAGTTACTAGTGAAAGGCATTGACTTATTCCTGTCATTGCATACTGTTTTTATGACATTTCCTTAATTTTTCCTATTTTGTTTAACTACTTGTCTTGTTTCGTGTAGTCATTCTATCATACTTTGTGGATTTATTTGCTTTTGATAATATCAATATCAATGCCTTATTGATAATATCAATATCAATGTCTTGGATATGCTCGAGTAAGTTTGGGAGTGCTGATTTTGCTTTCATGTACCCCTTAAGATGTTCTTTGTCCTGAAATGTCCTTATTTTATTTCTTTATCAATTTTGGCACATGATTTTGTGGAACATATTACCGAGTGGAGAGTTGTTTTCTTTTAGACCTTGAAATACTTTACTCCAGGCTCTCCTGGCTTTTAAAGTTTATGTTGAGAAGTCTGTGGTAAACCTAATAGCTTTAACTTCATACGTGATTTTTTGCTTTTCTTTGACAGCTTTTAAGATTCTACCTCTTTGTTGAATATCTGGGATTTAAATTTCTTTTGAATATCTGAGATTTTGACTATGATGTATCATGAAGAGCTTTTTTACATCATAATTATATGGTATTCTGTAAACCTCAGTTACTTTATATTGTATTTTTCTTCCTATTTGGAAAGTTTTCTGTAATGATTTCTGTAAACAGTCTTCTTATTTCATGTGCGCTCTCTTCTAATTTTGCCATAACTCCAAATAGTCCTTAGATTTGTCTTCTTAGCATCATCTAGTAGTTGTTGCATGAAATTGCCATTTTGTCCTCCATTTCTGAAACCTTGTCTTCATATTGGTCAATTCTGCGTTTTGCAAATTCTCTAGAATACTCTATCTCTGGGATGTGTTTTTGGCACTTTACTGTGGAGTCTATATCTTTGGTAAATTTGTCATTCGTGTTTTGAACTCTTGGTCAACTCTTATAATTCTTTATTTGTTTCTCCCATATCTACACTGGACATTTTCTATGTTAGTTCCACTACTTTTGGGTTATAAGCCTTTTGAACTTGCTGAGTTTCTTTACTTCCTTTGTAATCATTTTGCACAGCTCAGCTATTTTGAGTTGGCCTTGCTCACCATTGGTGTCCCTTAGAACTATTTTGCACGAGTTGGAAGTCTTACTCAGTGTTTTGTTGCCTCGCTTTTTTTTTTTTAAATGTTCCTTTTTTGGGGTTGAGGATTGAGGTCACTTAGAGAGAAGAGAATTTGTTGAAGACATGTGCATCTCTTTAGTTAGGTTGTTTTCCAGTAATATGTTCTTGGCTTTATTTGTCTAGTCATAATGTTTATGTTTTCAACCTATTTAATTTAATTGGCTTGAACCCTGTCACTGTGTTGTAAGGAGAGAATTTCCACTGACTATAACTATGTCAGCAGAACAAAGTATATATAAATAAAGGCTGGGGATTTAGTCAGTGGTTAGAGTGCTTGCCTAGCAAGCACAAGGCCCTGAGTTCGATCCCCAGCACACACATACACACACACACACACACACACACACACACACACACACACACACACACAAGAGTATATATAGATCATAAATATTAAATTTGTTTTGACAATTTTATCGTTTTGTCAATATATCTGACAGAATATATTTCACTGAACTGTGGGAGTTTGGGGGCCTGGACAGAGAGAGTAAAGGGAAGTCGGTGTGCCAATGGAAAGAAAGGAAAGTAAGAGAAATGTCAATAGGAAAAAAAAAATAGGAAGTAGAAATTTGTTAGGGTTATTTTATAGCTAGTGTAAAGGGCTAGTATTGAGGCTGTTTGGGAGAGTATTTCTGTGAGTTAGGGGATGCATATAGCCGGGGGGAAATGTATTTAGAGATTGAGGGAGACTACGATATTGTTAGTACCTGTCAACATGTTTGTAAATAATTTTGTTTGGTTACTTGAAACCCAATTTTGTTAAGGATTACCCTGATTCGACATTAAATGGTGCTGATTAATTTATAGCACTGGTATTATTATTCTCTAATACATTTATAAAGTTCCCTGTTACATTTATGCCATAAAACAGATGTAGAAGAGGAGGGGAACGATCAGAGGGCAAGATAATGTAGAGGAGAAAAGGACTAAATAAAAGGCAGAGAGAGAATCAAATGTGGGAAGGAAGACACACTAAAAGGGGGAGCAGATCAAGGAAACCCTTGAAACTTAATGTGGTATAATGAAAATCAATCAATACCAATAACAAAGAACCAGCAAAAAAGAAGAGTAAGAAAATAAAAAATAGAATAGAAAAAATGAATAAACAATAACAAACAACAACAAGAAACTACCACGAGGATGGCACAAATTCAACAAATTATCAAGGCTAAACTAACTACCAAATAGCAACAGAAAGAAGAATAAAAACCTTTGCACAGTTGTTACAACTGTTACCGGACAGCTACCACACAGCCCCCTTTGCACTGCTGTCGCTGTCCGATCAGCCACACAGCTTCCCTCAGGGCCAAACAATTTCCTGTCCAAAGCCGTGAGGACTGTTGCTCCCTGCTAATTCACGTGCCCCTGCTTTTGAGTTCCAGGCATGACCCCCAGTAGACCTCTGTGGATCCAATTACCTTGATAACTGTAGGGAGGAGGTGTCTCTCCATGTCTTCCCTCTCAGGTTTCCTTGCCTATTTTATGTCCCAAAAGCCACAGGTGCTGATATCTGCCTCTCTAGTCACAGATGTCTGTTTCTACCCCGTCCAAAGAAATAGCAGGGGGGCGGGGGGGGGTTTCTCTCTCTTCTCTCTCTCTCTCTCTCTCTCTCTCTCTCTCTCTCTCTCTCTCTCTCTCTCGCCAGTCATCCTGCTGTTCTCTGACTTTGCTCCACGTAATTGTCCCAGATCCACAGAACCTGTTTCCCCCTCTGCCATTCTCAGCTAGGCGTTGCCAGGTGTGGCACCATCCCATGTGACCTTGAAGATGAATGCAAGTAGGGCACTGAATGTCCCACGTACAGCACTCCCACTGTATATGGGAGGAGTAGGAGGCCTGTAATAGTAATAACAATACCATTGTTACTATTATTGTTGTCTGTGTTGAGGAAACTCTCCTTGGTGTCCTGCCACCTGCCAGCCCTTCAGGTGAGTGTGTGGGTATATGGTGATTTAGTTTTAGCCCATTTTGTGTTTGGCTACTTTGAGGCCCTGGATGAGATGCCTCACTTTGCTATACCCATTGGGGAGGATAGCAAGATCCAGCCTAATCATCCTCCAGACTCGCTGGAGGGCTGGCTCGCTCCCCTCCTCAGTCTCCTCCTTTCCCACAGTGGCCTATACTGGCACACAGGGTCTGGGGTGGCGAGTGGGCCGCGATGACCCAGAGTGGATCAGTTTTCCCTCAACACCCTCTAAACATTGCATTTCAGTAGAGCTGGATTATCTTTTCACTTATTCTCCCCTATCTCACTTTATCTTTCAGCTCTTTGTCAGGGTAACTGCTTTTTTTCAGCACAGAGTTGAAGACATTCACTGTAGCTGTCATCCTCTATGAGGTCATCGTGGGTCTCTTCCATCTTTAGCCTGTAGAATCAGTTTCTTCATCTTCTCTTTCCCATCATTATCTGCACCTCTTGAGTCATAATATCTATCAGTATGTTGTTGTTGTTGTTGTTGTTGTTGTTGTTGTTGTTTTAATACTGTTTTGCAATTCTGGGGATTGAATCTAAGGCCTCCAGCATGCTAGGTGAAGGCAGGTAACTGCTGTACAGCACATACTTCTTTGTTTATTTTTATTTTTGTTTTTATTTTGAGACAGGATTTGACCATTTTTCCTAGCCTGATCTCTTCCTTCAGTTGGGTCTGGAGGTGCACACCACTGCACCTGGATTTCATCACTGAATTTTTTAGTAAAGTCGACAGAGCAGACAAAGACAGTAGCCACCAGTAGTCTTTACTGGAGTATGAGCTTCAGTCATGCTCTGCAATTTTTTTACTATAGAACATGCCATAGAAGTCAGGTGGCTTTTACCCTGAACATCCTCAGTAATTAGGCTGAATTTTAAAATACATCTTCAGCATTCTACGGATTATCAAAATTCACTTCAAATACATGATGCTTGAGGTCATAGAGAGGAATTTTGGTCCCTTGACCCAATTTTGGTCTCTTTGGACCCTTGACTCTTTGTAACTACTATTTTCCCAGTATTTCTTATATAAAAATAATAGTACTTCCGCATCACACCCATCTTGTTTAGAATATGTGTTGACATCTTTCTCCATGACTCCCTCTCTGCAGTCTTTTCTAATGGTGCTCATTCTCAGTGACCATGGTATTGTTCAGGAAGACAAAAGGGCAGAAGTCAATGAATACATTTTTTAGGTGTTTAAAGAAATAATTGTGTGTTTCTTTTCTATCAATGTAATGAATATTTCAGATTCTTCAATTACCCAGTCCCTTTGCTCAGTTTCAGGGTTACCTAAAAACAAAGGCAAGGAATTGGAAATTTGTCAAGCCGAAAACGTAATTAAAATGTGTTTACTACAGTGGAGTTAGGTGCAAGTTAATAATAAAAGAAGAGAGAGGAAGAAGGAGAAAGAGAGAAAGAAAGTCAAGCATTTAGATGTGAATAGATGGAATAAGGGAATATACTATTGTTTTATAAATTAATTTTTCTTTCATATTCATCATGAAAGAATTTTTATTTAGGTAGAATATTTATTTATATAAAACATACAGAGAACATTTATAGTCATTCTAATATATATATGTGTTAATAGATCTTTAGAGACTAAAATCATGGTCAAGAAAATGTAGCATGAACAAGGTCCCTTTAGGTGTCAGTATGTTGCCAAGTATATATACAAATCAAAGGGATTTGTGAGCATTCCTCTGATACTTCAAACCAATCATGGATGGCCCAAACCAGGAGATACATTTCTTCCCATCCGAAGAAGGTCTCTTCAGAGCACTCAATGTAGGAGTGTAAGATATGTATAATTTCACTAGAATACACCCACTCACACAGTTTTGTAGAAATTATTTTAGTTTCTCTTTGGCTGTGTGCTCATGGCTCCCACCCTCCTTCTTATTCAAGGATGAGGTAATCCAGGGCATGCTTGATGCTCATGTGGCCTCTGACGATCTGTGTTCCTGCTTCAGCAAGAAACTGAAGAAGTAATTTGCATCCTGCATGCATAATCTATTCCTGGGAAATTTGCTATTGATCTGTTTTCTTTACAAGTATTTTCTTCTGCCCTCTTGTACATTTGCTGTGATACATCAGAATTCTGAGTCGGAATTCTTAAAGTGACAGTTTATAATGTTAGTGGTAGGAATATATTTCTGCTTTCTCCCTCTTTCCAAGTGAAGCTTCAATCTGGAGACTTGAAATTCTGGTGACACTGCAGACCGGGTTGTCTAAGAAGTGTTACAATTGTCGCAAATTCCACTTGAACTGCATTCTTGACCTTTTAAAAACCTGTAGGGAGAGTGCCATATGGCACTTCAGGGGAAATAGTGACACATGAAAAAAGTAAAACTAAAAACTGCATTAAAAATGAAATTATATATTCAACATCTGGTGAGTTGAGTTTGAGAATTAATGTAACACTTTAACCCTGTGTATTTCAATATGAAGAGTATATTTCAAAATAAAATAAGAGCTGTGCCTGGCTTTAATTCAAACAAAGTAATCTTCAGATCAGTACATCAATATATCTGTGAAAGTGAAGAATTTTACTCTAATTTCACATCTTTAAATATGAACAAGATGTAAATTTCTGAGCAATTCTGTGTGAAATAGTGAGCTCATTTTAAAAATGTAATTCTCAAGCGGCTGTTAATGAAAACTACTACCGCCAAACAAATTATCCTAATGGTTAATAAATAACTGAAAAATGCCTATGATTATAAAGTCCTATTCTAGGTATAGACAAAATGTTGGCATAGACAGCTTTCCAGATTATTTACAAGTAAAATGCTAGTCTACCAAATTTCATGGCAACAAAAAGTGTTTGCCTTATCAAAATATTTCACCTAGTATGTAGTATCAGTAACAAAAATTCTACCCTTCAAACCACTCTGGATTTGTTCTTTTGAATTTGCCCCAAACAACTTTTCTTAGTTTATCTTTCCAGAAGTGTATGTTTTCCACTTGCAACATGCGATGGCTCTCTGTACTTGGCAGTGTGGGAAGTGGAAATGATAATGCTTTCACTCAAGACAGAGAAGAATCAAGTGGCTTCCTCAAGACACTTTTTGTTCCTATAATTTCTGTCCTCTTTACACAGCAACCTTTGAGAATACATTACACTTTTATGTTTTATAGACGAGAAAAATCAGGCTTCATTGGCTAGATGGTCTGTCCAAAGTTCTAGGGCATGTAAGTGATGAAAACAAGATTTCAAACCAGGTTAACTTCATAGGTATAAGAAAATATGAGCGTGAAATGGTGTTAATATCACTTCTTATATTGTGGTCAGGCAGAAGAGCTTGGGGAGGGAAACAACCTTTATTTCAAGTGCCTCATATATTCTAGACACATATTATTTCTAAACACACACTGTCAGATAGCATGCTTATTGTAAAGGCAAGTATGTCTCTGCCTCTGTCCTGAAGAATCACTCAATGAGAAAGAGATCCATAAACACATTATTGTATCCAAGAATAAAATGAGTTTATGCTGGTAATATTTCTTGCCCAAGGCTATGAAACTGTCCTCCACACCTCCCCTAGACCCACCTACCTTCCTCTTTTTCACCAGGTGCTTCTTTGTAACAAGACAGTAGGATAGCCAGCAGTCAGACATGGTGTTCTTACATATGACATACGTATTCTCTGCTCTCTTTTGCAAATGCAAGCAAATCTTTTTACCTTCTTCACCCTGCTTGCTCATCTGTGAAGCAGAAGTAATCAAACTGACCTGGTTTCCTGGGGTCAAGGAGTGAATTGGTTAGCTAGTATTTGCAGATTGTTTTAGAAACGATAAAGACAGAAGATTTTTAACACTGTGGAATGGTGTAATAAAAAGGCATAAAACCAGAAAGCATAATAGACAATTCTTTGCATCCCTTGCATAAAGGGGTGGAGCCAAAGATACAAAATTCCATCACAGAGATGAGAGTAAAGTGTAAGGGAGAGCAAGAAGGTGTATCATCGCCTCTCTGTCTCTGTGTCTGTCTCTCTCTGTCTCTCTCTCTCTGTCTTTCTCTTTCTCTCTTTCATCTTATATATGAAAGTAAAAAATGCAGGAACAAAAGAAAAAATATCAGATATTTTATTTACATCCTTTATTGGCTGTTTGAGAACAAAGAATTCTCTGCCTGGGGCATGATGCCCAAGGCTCTCACAGCAGGCCGGATCCTGACCCCTCTCCACCCCTCTCCTTATTGTCGTCTTCTCTCTCTGCTCCTTTGGCAAACTGCAAATGACAGGCCATTCTGTGCCCTTCAGTCTACTGTGCCATCTCTGTGCTTTGCTGCTTGCCCTTCTCCTTTGTCTTTCCAGTTTCTGCTCAGCTCTAGGTCTTGCTCTGTGTACAACACCCCTCAGAGGTGCTTAGTCTGTTGTGTTCATGCCTCCTCAAGCACAGCACTGCAGTTTGCATTTTTCTTGTCCATAAAGCCCGTAATTCTATTGATAGTTATCTCTGGAAATTAGTTTCTCAGTGAAAGGATCTTGTCTCCCTTTTTGTGGTTGTAGTTGTTTTTTTTTTTTTAATGTATTTGTATGTCCACTCTAACTCTAGTTCCTGGCTCTGGTTAAATTTCTAATAAATGTGTGAGAGCAGAAGAGAAGAAGGGCATGAAGAAGATAGAAAGATGGATTACAATGGGAGGGAAGAGGGGCCACAGTTTCTGAACATAGAATCCTAGTGTCTAAATGTAGTTTGAAAAACAAAAAAAGGAAATGTTTACCATTAGTACTATATCATTTAATAGTCTCTCAAAACTTTGGAGAAAGGTATTGCTGTTGAACACTTTTTTGCACAGAAACAAACAGAGACAAGAAGGGTCTTCTCCTGCATGGCACATCTAATGAGGACAATGAAGATCTGAGCTTGGGCAAGGCTGGGTTGGAGCAGAGGCAGGGGCACAGCCATGACCCAGACAGGGATAATCTGCTGAAAGCAGCAGAGATCCCCACCCGAGGAGGCTGAGATTGGGATGTGGATTTAATGTCCCATGTGGAAGTAACAAGGTGACATTAAAAAGCTTGCTGAAGTGATGTCAATGTCACAGAAAGCCAGCTCAATGAGAAGTATTAAATAAGAGCCAAGGTTTGAATATGAAAACTTTTTCAATTGAGAATCACTTGATATGTCATGAATAGGAGGAAACCACCTTTCCCCCAGCTTGGGAGGGCTAAGAAAGAGAGGTTCCGGGAATTCCAGTGGCTCTATTAGCCTGTATTTTTCTTTCAGAAAAAGTAAGCTTATTGAATACGTGAAAGCAGTATAAAGGACTTCTGGGAAGATGGCGGAGCGGAGAGAAGCAGAGTAAGAGCCTCTCCAAGATTTGTTGTCCAGACACTGGAATGTAGGAATTTTGGGAAGAGAAGGAGGGAAGTATGTTCTCAGGACCCAGCAAGGATCTGAAGCAAGAGTTGAGCCAATGGGGAAAGCAAAAGGACAGACCAGCCCAAAAGAGGAAGATGATGGACAGACAGTGCTTTCTCCCAGAGCTCTGGCTTGTGTCCCTGACTCACAGCACCACCTTGTAGCCACAGCTTGCAGCCCCCGGGTCACAGCCCCAGGTCCTGGTCTGGGCTCACAGCCTCGGGTCACATCCCGGCTCACAGCAGCAGCTTGCAGCCCAGGTAACAGTCACAGCCCCCACTCACAGTCTCTGTGTGCAGCCTGGCCCAAAGCCTGGCTCACGGCCCCAACTCGTGGGCCCAGCTCTTGGTGCAAGTGATGCAGTTTGAGCCTGTGGATGCATGGTGACTACTGGAGACCCCAGAAACTGCCACAGAAAGACACACAAATGGAGCAGAGCAGTGGACACTGAAGACTACAGTGGCTGGTGAGTTACCTGAGTCACCTGAGCTCAGATGGCACCCGGGAGAGGGTGGTGATCAGTCGATCGCCATCTTGGAAAGGAGCTGAGCTCAGAACTCAGAAAAGCTGCTAGTGGCTTTTGGTGCTGGGGCAAGGTGGGGCAAGGCAGAGCAGAGTTCAAACTCAAATTGGAAGGAAGGAAAGGAGCCAAGTTCAAACTGTCAGAGAACTGAGTCCAAGCAGGTGGGAGACACACAGTGCGTCTCCAGCTCTAGCTGAACAAATTGGATTTCAACCCCACAGCCCATGATCAGGCTGAACTTCAATGGAACTGGTGAAGCCTTCTATTGAACCCAGCTGGGAACACTTGCTACCCTGCCAAAATCTACTGCTGGGATTAATCAACAAGGACCTGGCTCTGTCTACTCTGTCTACCAGTGACAGCAGAGACACACTTGGAAGCAGACATTTTGTTTATTTATTTTTTATTTTTTTTCCCTCTCTGCTCTTCTTTTTCTTTTTTTTTTTTCTCTTTCTTGTTTTTATAGGAAAGTGACTTTCTAGTTTTTTGCCTTTTTTTAAATTTTTGTTGAAGTTGTTCTGTTTTTGTTTTTACTTCTTCATTCTCTCCTTTCCTTCTGTTTCCTTTACCAGTTCCCCAAAGTTTACATAATTTCCCCTTGGCTTCCAACCTGGATTCTCATCTCTTCTCTTCTTCTATTTCTCTCTTTTCCTCCTAATCTCTTTTGAATTTTCTCTGCTGAGAGTAAAATCACCATATTGAGAGCATATTTACTGCATACAAGTTTCTGGTTTATTAGGGACATTGTTATATAACCACAAATCTAGGTATAAGGTATAAGGTGGCAGATCAATGGTTACTACAGTTTGTTATTTTCTAGACTGTGTCTGATGCTATTGTTGTTGCTGATTGTACTACTATAGCCAAGGTGACAGAATTGTTCTACTCAATTCTTTCTTGCATGCCAAGACGAAGATTGGCAGAGGGTCACAAATAACACTATAGGCCATGGTCAAAGAACTAAGGGCTGGCCAAATAGATAGCAACTTCTCAGCCCCAATAAATTGAAGAGGCAAGATCTTGCAACAGAGTCATAATACAAAAACCAGCTACACCTGTAAGACATCTCTGAGGAAGTAGTCACTTCCAAAAAGTTCTCAAAACTAACAAAAAAAAGCTACCTGCCACAGGCAATTCATAAGCATTAACCTAGGAACTAAATGAAAGAAGAAAAAATAGAAAATGAGAAGAAACACAAATAAGATGCAACCCCATACCTCTAGCTCACCAAAAGCAAACCCAGGGGGTAATGAAGTGGAACAATCTGAAAGCTTCCCACCCAGACTCTGAAGCAGTAGCAGCAGAAGTAACAAAGCAGATGAGTGAGGCTCTAGAAAACATCAAAACAGGAAACTTTTCCAGAATGAAAGACATGATTAGTGACTGTAGAGCAGATACAGATTAAAAAAAAAAAAAAACAGAAGAGTTTAGAAAAAGGATGGAAACCATAAATGCCCAACACAGGAAACAAATGGAATTCAAGAAACAGATTCAAACAGATGTCCAAGAGATTAAAAATTCTGTTGGAAGTATTGGCAGTAGAATAAAATGATGTGAAGAGAGAATCTCAGATATAGAAGACAAGATTGTGATTAATGATTGAGAAAAGAAAGAGTTCTTAAAAATGGTAAGGGACCATGAAAAACCCATGCAACAGCTGCTAGATGACACGAAGAAAAACAACATAAGATTGATCAGAGTCAATGAAAAAACAGGAGATAGCACAAATCACATAAGAAACCTGTTCACAGAAATAATGGCAGAAACCTTCCTAAGTAAGGAAAAAGAACTGAGCATACAGATAAGTGAGGCATACAGAACTCCAATTGGCCATGATCAAGAAAAATCTACCCCAAGGCATATAGTAGTCAAGTTTCCAGAAATTCAATACAAGAACAGAATATTGGAAGCTGTTAGAGAAAAGAAACAAATTACCTATAAAGGAAAGGCTATTAGAATCACAGCAGACTTCTCAACACAAACCCTCAAGTTAAGGAGAGCTTGGAGTGAAGTATTTCAAGAGCCCTAAAAGACAACTTTCAGCCCAGATTGATGTACCCTGCAAAACCATCTTTCAAAATTGATGTAGAAATAAGATACTTCCATGACAAAGAACACCTGAGGAGATTCATGACCACCAAACCAGCACTCCAAAATATTCTGAATGACATTCTGGAAAGAGAAAATGAGGACTAAAACTCCAGGAATTGCAACAGAATGAATCCTTCAGGCAAGGCAAGTGATTCAACAGAAGGAAAACTAGGAAGCCAACAACCGGTATATAATATGACAAGAATAAGTCAACATATGTCAGTTATAACCATCAATGCAAATTGTCTCAACTCACGAATCAAAAGAAGCAGACTGGCAGAATGGGTCAAGAAGCAAGTCCAGCAATATGTTGCATACAAGAAACCATTTAATTCAAAAATAAATTCATAGACTGAAAGTCAAAGGATGGAATACAATACTTCATCCAACAGGAATCCAGAAAAAAGCAGAGGTAGCCATTCTATTTGCATACAGAGTGGATTTCAAGCCAAGACTCATTAAGAAAGAAAAAGAAGGTCACTACATCCCTGTAAAGGGAACAATCCAAGAAGAAGAGATGACAATCATAAATATATATGCACCTAATAGCAGCGTGCCTAATTACATACAACAAATATTGATGGACATGAAAAACCATATAAGCACCAATACGATTGTATTAGGGGACTTCAATACCCCACTGTCACAAATAGATCAACTAGACAAAAAGTCAACAGGGAAATATCAGAACTAAACCAAACTCTTAAACAAATGGACCTAGCAGATATATACAGAGTATTCCACCCCACAACATCAGAATACACATTCTTCTCAGCTGCACATGGGACTTTCTCCAAAACAGACCACCTACTAGCTCATAGAACATGTGTAAGTAAATCCAAATCAAAATTATTCCATGCATACTATCAGACCATAGTGAATTGAAACTGGAAATAAACAGCAAAAAGAACCACAAAAACTCTGTAAACACATGTAAATTAAATAGCACGCTCCTAAACAATCAGTGGGTCAGAGAAGAAATAAAAGAAGAAATTAGAAAGTTTCTACAATTGAACGATAATGCCAATACAACCTACCAAAATTCGTGGGACACAATGAAAACAGTTCTACAAAGGAAATTTATAGCATTGAATGACCATATCAGAAAAACAGAGCAAGGTCACATAAACAACCTAATGGTGAACCTCACGATTCTAGAAAAAGAAGAGCAACTCAAACCCAAAGCCCATACAGGGGAGACTATTATAAAGGTCAGAACTGAAATTAACACAATTGAAACTGAGAAAACAATACAAAGAATCAATAAATCAAAGAGTTGATTCTTTGAAAAATTAAATAAAATTGACAAACCTTTAGCCAACCTTATAAATAAAAAGTAAAGACTCAAGTTCATACAATTAGGAATGAAAAGGGTGAAATCACAACAGAACCTGCAGAAATTCAGAAGATCATCAATACCTACTTTGAGAAACTGTATTTTAATAAGATTGAAAATACAGAAGAAATGGACAGATTCTTAGATACATATGACTTACCAAAACTGGATCAAGAAGATATAAACACTCTAAATAACCCAGTATCAGCCACTGAAATTGAAGAAGTAATTAACAACCTACCAACAAAGAAAACCCCAGGTCCTCACGGATTCATTGCTGAATTCTACAAGAAATTTAGAGACAATTCAATGCCACTAATTCTCAAACTCTTTAACAAAATTCAAACAGAAGCAACACTTCCAAATTCATTCCTGGAAGCAAACATTACCCTGATACTGAAGCCAGAGGAGGAGCCAATGAAAAAAGAGAACTACAGGCCAATCTCATTAATGATTGTAGATGCAAAAATCCTCAATAAGATACTGGCAAACAGAATGGAAGACATTATCAAGAAGATTATACACTATGACCAAGTAGTATTCATTCCAGGGATGCAGGAATGGTTTAACATATGCAAATTAATAAATGTGATACACCATATTAACAGAGCCAAGGACAAAAACCATACGATCATTTCAATAGATACAGAAAAGGCATTTGGCGAGGTCCAACACACATTCATGGTAAAAGTCCTGTAAAAAATTGGAATAGACAGTCTTATTTCAATCCGATAAAAGCCATCTATGACAAAACAACAGCCAACATTATACCAAATGGTCAAAAACTAAAAGCTTTCACTCTAAAATCTGGAACAAGATGAGAATATCCAGTCTCACCACTCTTATTCAATATAGGTCTGGAAACATTAGCCAGAGCAATTAGACAAGAGAAAGAAATAAAAGGAATAAGGATAACAAAAGAAGAAGTTAAATTATCATTATTTGCAGATGACATGATACTCCATATAGAAGACCCCCAAAACTCCACCAGAATACTTCTAGATTTAATAACCAAATTCTGCAGCAGAGCTGGATACAAAGTCAGCACTCAGAAATCAATAGCATTGTTGTACACAAATGACAGACTCACTGAGAGAGAAATTAGGGAAACAACACCTTTCACAATAGCCTCCAAAAAAATGAAGTACCTAGGAATCAATCTGACGAAGGAAGTAAAAGATCTATACAATGAAAACTACAGTACTTTGAAAGAGGAGATTGAAGAGGATATCAGAAAAGGGAAAGCTATCCCTTGCTCCTGTGTAGGAAGAACCAATATAGTGAAAACGGCCATACTCCCAAAACTGCTATACAGATTTAATGCAATCCCAATTAAATTACCAGTAGCATACCTCACAGAATTAGAGAAGAAAATCCTAAAATTCATTTGGAACCAAAAGAAACCTAGAATAGCAAAAGCAATTCTGGGCAAAAAAAGCAAAGCAGGAGCCATCACAATCCCTGACCTAAAACTATATTACAAAGCTACTGTAATAAAAACAGCATAGTACTGGCACAAAAACAGACCCCAGGACCAATGGAACAGATTAGAAGATGAAGAAACATGTTCAAACACTCTCATTCACCTTATCTTTGACAAAGGGGCCAAACAACCTCACTGGAAGAAAGATAGCCTCTTTAATAAATGGTGCTGGAAAAACTGGCTCTCTACATGCCAAAGGTTAAAACTAGACTAATATCTTTCACCACGCACTAAGCTAAAATCAAAGTGGATCAAAGGTCTAAATATTAAAACAGAAGCACTAAATCTATTGGAAGGTAGAATAGGTAGAACTCTTGAAGACATAGGGGTAGGCAAAGACTTTATGAACAAATCCCCAGTTGCCCAGGAAATATCAAAAAGAATCAACAACTGGGACCTGATCTAATTAAAAAGCTCTTGCACAGCAAAAGAAACTACCAACAGAGCAAAGAGACAACACACAGAGTGGGAAAAAATTTTTGCCAGCTATTCCTCTGACAAAAGAGTAACATATTGAATATATAAAGAACTCAAAAAAATCAGACCTCCCAAATTTAAAGACCCAATCCAAAAATGGGCAACTGAAATGAGTAGACACGTCTCAGATGAAGAAGTAGAAACAGCAAACGGACATATGAAGAGTTGTTCAGCATCACTGGTCATTCGAGAGATGCAAATTAAAACATCCCTGAGATTCCATCTCACTCCAGAAAGAATGGCTATTATCAACAAATCAGCCAGTAACAAATTCTGGAGGGGCTGTGGAGAAAGAGGAACCCTTCTCCACTGTTGGTGGGAATGTAGACTGGAGTAACCACTATGGAAATCAGTGTGGAAATTCCTCAGGGAACTAGGACTGGAGATACCATTTGATCCAGCTATTCACTTCTCAATATTTTCCCAAAAGAATTAAAAGCATCTGACCACAGCGATATATGCACATCCATGTTTATAGCAGTACAGTTTGTAATAGCTGAATCTTGGAAACAGCCCAAATGCCCATCAACAGCAGAATGGATAAAGATAATGTGTTTTTTTTTAATATACAATGGAGTACTACTCTGCCACAAAGAATGATAAGCGTGAGATATTCCTAGGTAAATGGATGCATCTTGAGACCATACTCCTAAGTGAAATAAATCAGACACACATGTTTAAGTACCACATTGTTTCTCTGGTGTAAGAAACTGAAAGTGTAAATAAAAGTTAAAATATATTAGATTGGGAAAAGGATGAAAATGTCCAAATGGGAAAGGGAACAAGGGAGGAGGAAATGAACAGAGGGACAAGGGAAATAAGAAATGGAAGGAAAAAATGGAAACAAAGCTTTTGTAAATAGGGAGGGAGGAGGGGGTGAGGGGAGGGGAATGGGAAAAAGAAGCAACAAGATATATCATGTACAGGTACAAATCCCCTATGATGAATGTTATCACTATGTACATCTAAAATGTACCATTAAAATAAATTAAAAAAATAAAGAATAAGAAACATCCTAAACTGAATGAAAACAAGGTACTCAATAGATACCAATACCAAAATAACAAACGTTCTGGGACAGTCTGACCTAGATTTAATTGAGTCATAAAATATTCTTCAGCATGCAATTACAAGCACACAGAGAAGAAATGGGAAGACAGAAAGCCTTATCTCAGTTAAAGATGTATTCAATCCAAACTCTGTACCTGGGAGACTAACCTTTAGGAATAGAAGGCAACTCGAGAAAGGCCCAATGAAAGAACAGGGAAGAATTTGCCTCAGAAATATATACTAAAAGAGTGGGTGAAAGATTCTATCTAAACAGAGTGTAAACCATAAAAGAGGAGCAAGGAAGGAAGAATGTGATAAGCAAAAATATTATGGCTGTAGTTGGTTTTGAGTCATCTTTCTACTTTCCTGGATTCATGATCAAAGCAAAAACCAAAACGGTCTCATCTATATACAGAGGAAAAATAAGAAAGGAAGGTTCTGGAATGCAAAATAGTAAAGTTTCTACATTCACTCAAACTGCAAATGTGAGCAACACAATAATGTGATAAATTATGTATATTTATTGAAATACTGAGGGCAGCCCCACAAAAACACTGCAGATAACTCAGAGCTGAATTTCAAAAATCCTTAAGAATGAGGGCAGGAGAAAGAAAAATCGCGAAAAACAAGGGAAAATGAGGAGACATACATAATGTAACATAATTATGTCCGGTGCACATGGTCTAAATACATGCAAAAAAAGACAGATACTGGCAGAGTGGATTGAAAAGAGTGATCTAAGAGAAAGAGCTCACTTGCATTCTGATTCAGATGGAAAAGTGATGAAAGTCTTGTTACCATTAACCAAAAGAAAGCATAGGTGGGATGTTAATTTAAGGTAAAATAGACTTCGGAGCAAAGAAAATTCTAGAGACAGAAGAGCAGCACGAGATGCTAAGAGAGTCAGTACTACAAGAATATATAGAAATTCTAACTCTGTGTACACCAAGCAGTAGAGATGCAACATTTGGGAAGCAAAAACTGGTGGGACTGAGGAGAATATACAGATCTACAGTTACGATAGATGACATTGGCATCGCTCTCTCAGCCCCTTAGGGAACACATAGACATAAAGCATATAGAATCCAACAGCATCATTATCGAGTAGAGTCAAATGGGAATCTATAGAGCACTGCATCCAACAACAGCAGAATGCACCTTTGTTACAAGTGATTAGGGTACATATATCTGCATACTTAATATTCTGAGCCAAAACTTTTGTAGCTCATCCAGCTTAAATAAACTTCCTTTTTCCTTTCTGGTTATCTTTCATCGTGCTGACATTTGTTCTATCTGAAATATTAGGTTGAAACATGTAAAATGACTGAATTTATATCTCAATGGCATCTAATATTAACAAATTGATATAGTTAGTTTAAAATGTTTAATCTCTGCTCCAAATATTTGACTCCAGCCTTATTTTCTATTCATATCTTTCAAACTAATCTCTTTGGAGCAACATTTCCAATTAGAGAAGAAAACTGATGGGTAGTCTGTAGGTGTCTTTCTCTTTGCTGCACATTATTTTGTTAATTTGAAATGTGAATAAGATTCTGGTGCCTGCAATAGACTTTTGTCATTCTGGTTAATGTGGTGTATGAAAACTGGGATGAATGAAACGAAAGGCTGTGGGATTGCCTAAGTTTACCTTTTATTATGTGAAGCAGGATTCTAGGTATGAAAGAAAAGAATTATACATGTAATAAAGAAAAGCTTAAATGAAACAATTCTGATCTTGACTTGAGATTTCAGTTTTAGATGACAGTTTAGTAATCCAGTAAATTATTAATTTGTTTGCATATATTATCACACGAGTGCTTTCTTTTATAACTTAAAGGCTTAAAAGTGATGAGAAAATTAAATATGTATTATAATTTTTTTTTTTTTTACTTTCACAACAGTACAACCTAAATCAACTGACTTGGAACAAAGGAGACTCAATCTTCCTTTTATGCAAAATGGGGATGATTTTGATACGTTGAAAATGTTCTTGATTATCAGATAATTAAATACTACAATGGATAAGTGCTTTATCGTGATGGAATAGTTTTTAGATGGAAAGAGTAAGAAGGAGGAGGAGGAGGAAGAAGAGGAAGAGACTCAGTGCATACTTTTGGATTTTCTTTTAGGCTGTATAGTAAAATGGCCAGAGATTTAATTGAAGATTTCCACAGAATAGCTGTTTGTATTATTAATAAGTATTTCTTGTGTAATATTTGACATTCAGGTTTCACACTGTAAAACTGAAATACTCATTTTTCTAAATGTCTTTTGCATTATTTGAAAATCAAAGGAACTTAAACAAGAACAACCAGCACAAAGCAGAGACAGACAAGATAATACCCAGGTCTTCTCCAAAGGTGTATTGCCTGTTAGGGAGTGCCTGCAATGGCAATTTTCTCTTATTGATCATGCTCCTTATTTTGCCTTTGATAAACATTTCCTCTTTCCCACTGTCAGGCACTGGCCTGGTCTGTGTGTTCACTGATGCTTAGTACTCAATTTAGCATTCAGTCACTCTTCATAAACCTCTAAGTCCTCTACCCCTCAACCCCTAAACACACATTACTTTAACTTTAGGAAATTGCATTTAGGGAAAATAAAAGTAAGTACTTCCTATTACTGACCACGAAGAATAAACATCATGTACTCAGTGGGGAAGCTTTTATTAATTTGTAACACATTTATTTTCATTGTTCTATCTGCATATCTTCTTTTTGAGAAAAAACAAAAAACAAAAAAAAAAAAAAACAAGAACAGTCCTTCTTAGTAGATAAGAAAGCTATGGCACAACATGTGAAGACATTCATTGTCACACACATCTCAGAGATAGTGCATGGGTAGACCAGGGAGGTTCTAGGTCCTCTTTAGGGAGGTATTCATCTCTAATCTTATAGTTGTCCCTACCATGGTTGTTTTGGATGCTGCCGGCATCAGAAAGTCCCATTTGGCAGGTTGTTCAGTATATTCTCCATGAGAAACTGGTTATCCATTTATATTAGAATATTCAGGGACATCCTGACCTATCACGACAAGTTTAGCCACTCTGAAACAAAGATTGGGTTCCTTACTCACGAGTTACCCAAAGCCATTTGAGCTTGAAGCATAAGGAAAGAAAGAGTTCTCAAGGACCCAGTGCCATGCTGCATGGGCCGACAACAGCCTGTCTTTCCTACTCTCAGCTCTACTTGTTTGTCCAGGAAAAGAAAGGAACCCCCTTAACCTCCAAAGGTTGGGTGTGAAAACTGTCTGCGATATGTGCTGATGAGAAGAGTGTTTAGTTGTAGAAGGAAGAAAAAAGCATCAAATGTTGTTGGTCTAAGGGTTTTGGCATAATGGAAAGCTCACTGTGGAAGGGTTGTGGGCCAGAGGACAGGCTGGCAGTACTGCCGGTGCCACGTAGGGGGATGTTCTGGTGGAAGGAACATTCCCTCTGAGGCCTCTCTCCTGGCAATCCTGGAGGGAGGATTTGTAATCAAAATAGACAATGGGGATCAGAATTCTGCTAACTAAATGTGAATTCTAAGGAAATCATAATGGGAGATGCTCATATGACTATGGTATGCTTGTCCTGCCTGTAAGTGAAACCAAAGTATGACATTCACATTTGAGTAACCTGTATTTGTTTTGTTCATGGCTGTAAGCTGTTTGAGTACAGCATTTTGAAATATCTTTACCAAAACTTTTAAATTGGAAATGCTTTTCATTTTATAGTGTTTGTTGGATATTTGAGTAATGTACAGTAGGATAGAAAGAAAACAGGAGAGTGTGGAGTGAGAGAAAATTAGTAGTTTGGAAGAGCATTAAGCATGCACTAATGTGTATGAGCTTTGTTCTGTTTCTACCTCTGTGTAAGGGACAGTGTTGGGCAAGGCATAACTTCACTCTCAGCAGCATATGACGAATTATCTGCAAACAAGAACTTTGAATCAAATTACTTTTGTCAGATTAATCACCATACATATCAAAAATATAGTAAGTTTTTGAGTGATATTGGGTATTTCAGGGAGATCATCAGTGCTATAGTGGTTACTAGAGAATGTAACGACATGCATGTGCCTGTGTGTGTGTATGTTTGTGTGTGTGTGTGTGTGTGTACACATGCACATCTAACGTTCCTTGGATTATCCATTCCAAGCTGATCAGCCATGTGCCCACACAGAGTTCCCGGGCACATGATATACATGTTTATATGGATTTGTCTATCACTAGACTATTACAAGAATAATCTTTTCCCTCTGTTTTTTTCTACACACTCCCTGCTCAAATGTCAAGCCATATTCCAAGACTTTCCCCAAAGTCTTGTTGCATGTGAAGGGATCACAAAGGGTTACTGTTCATATTTTGGTTATGTGAGTTTTTGAAGAAACTCACTCCAGTGATTTACAAAGCTGTTGCTTCGTAGCAATGTTTGCGGCAATAAAGAATTGTCTCATAGGCATGTTCGCTCATCGCGGATTATTTACTGCTTCCCAGGACAGCGTTCTCCAACAATCTTCACATTAAATCAGGAGCCAGGACTTGTTGATTCTCCCACTAATCCTTCATGGCTGTCATCCTTCTGCAACTCCTCTCCCCATGGCAGGGTGTAGACGCCAGCCTTCATTCTTCCTGTCCTGGACAGCGCTAAAGACTTCAGTCCATCTCAGTAATTTCCTACCTACCCTCCACACTGCTGCTACAATGATTATGTTTAATGCTAAAATGAAAACTTCACCCTGTACAACCTTTTTAAAGATATATTACTGAATTTCACTTGCTTTTAGGGCAGACTCCAAATGCCTGCTAGCATCCTTACAGCCTAGATTATTAATAATATTAATAGCAATAGAAAAATAAGAAGTAATTAGGTGGCCATGTTTTCCTTCTTTTACATTTATAAATTTTTATTAGTACAGGTTTGTGATACATAATAAATACCACATTCACTTTCATCAGAACACTATAAGATATTCTTTCCCTGAGGAGCAGGCTCAAGCAGGCCACATGGTTAGGAAGGCGGGGCTGAGGTTCAAGCCCAGGCCATGGGAATCCAAAGTCTGTTCTTTAAACCCCTCTAACATTTTACCTCAGTTTCTCCATAAGGAGAGTTCTGCTTCCCCCTCCAGCCTCATGATCCTAAAATCCAGCCTCACAGATACATGCATTTGTGTGTGTGAGATACAATAAACACACCCTGCTTTCTCACCAATTTTTCATATTTCTTTCTTTCCATTCTCCCTCATCTTCAGTTGGCTGTCTCCTATTTTTCCTCCACACCTTCATTCATCCCAGCTTCTCCAAGGAACTTCCTCTGATTCCACAGACGATCTGGGTTAGATTCCTGTCACCAACCCTCAACCAGAACTTTTTAGAACTGTTCACTACAGCATTTATTAGATTATATTTAAATCCAATTCCTCCAGGATATTTAGGATTTTTTTTTTTAGACTTTTGTGTTATGTCTGTAGAGAACATTTGATTATTTATGGCAGATAGTAATCTGTAGTTTTCCTTTCCTGAATTGTCTTTACCTGTTCTGCTATTAGGGTGATGTTGGCCTCCTACAATGGGTTAGGTCAGGGCACCCATCCTTGAATTCCAGGTTTATTTATTTATTTATTTATTTTGGTGCTGGGGATCAAACTCAGGGCCTTGTGCTAGCAAGGCAAGCACTCTAACCACAGCGCTAAATCCCCAGCCCAATAGGTTAGAAATAGTCTCTCTGCTTCTGTTTTCTGGACGAGACCATGAAGTATCAGCATGATTTTTTTCCCTAAATACTTGGTAAGCTTTATCAGTGAAATCAGCTGGGTTTGGTGCTTTCCTTTTGAAAGGCTATTAATTATTGATTCAATCTATTTGGCGGATATGAAGATATTAATATTATGTATCTCTCTTTGTGTGCGTTTGGGTATTTGCAACCATTAAGAAATTGGTCCATTTTATGTAAATTATTAATTAGGAGTGTATAGAGTTGTTCATAGTATTTCATTAGCTTTTAATGTCCATGGAATCATCGGTGACAGCTGCTCATTGAAATTTCTGATATTAGTAATTTGTGTTTTCTCTCCTTTTCTTGATTAGCATCTTTAGAGCATTATCAAACATTTTCCCCTATAAAATTATTCGTCACAATTCCAGCGAGACTTCCCAGTAGTTTCAGCTGCACTTGCTTTTACTGTGAGTAAATAAAATTCATTGGTGGCTCTCTAGATTCATTCATTTGTCCAGATGGGACCGAGGTATGTTGCTGCTTTTTTCTGCTCTTGGTACTGCAGCACTGACTTACAAGTACTTTACAGGCAGGAGTGGGACTGAAGAGCCAGCTGGTAATTTAGTCATCTCGCATATCTCTACTGGATGTGAGGTTCTGTTGTTAGTGAATGTCTTTTATCCATCCACTATCTCTGCCTAGAAAATGTCTCTAATTGTTGCCCAGATGCCCTTTTGTCTTTTCAATACAAGATTGCTTCCATCCTGTCCTTTCCCACGTGTCATGTTCTTCAGACAATGGAACTTTGAGTGTTGAAGCTGCCTTGTTGGTAGGGAGATTTGGAAGTAACTTGGAATTTATTTACACAGCCAATTACCAGTGTGGGATTCCACACTTCATTGAGAGTGATTTCCCTGGAGAAACTTGCATTCATTCCAGATGTCTCTGCAGGATTTGACTTGGTCTGAAACTTTACTTAAGAATGTACCCTCATTTCCCACTACTTTCTCATGCTGCTTGTTCTATTCCTTTACTACTACCATCACTAGCAATACCACCATCACCAACACCAGCAATACTTCACCATCATCACCAGCATCACTTGCACTACGACCACTATTCCTACCTTCCCTACCCCCAAAACTACATCACGCCACCCCTCCACCATCACCAGTCCCAGTAATACTTCTCATTGTATCAATGGCAGGTGAATATTAGGCTCAGAGAGAATGTCCGAAAGACTCATCCTAATACGTGTATGTAAGTGTCACATACATTGAAAAAAATCTATTATTAATTGACTCCACTGTCATGTAAATTGAAATAAAGATATAATTTTACATGTTGGTTTCCAAGACATAATCTTTAGAATTATGTGTACCTGTTCTTCAGAAAAATTCGTCAGTGATCCTACATCATGAGCTTTTAAAGCATTATAAATTATAATTTTTGCAATATTTAGAAGACCACTGGGCATTGAGACAGTTAAGATGAATGGTCAAGTTGATTGGCATGAGAACAACCTAAGAAGATTGTTAGAGCACGCCTTTGAGTGTGTCTGAGTGAATCGTGGTGGCGTGACCTTGGGTAATGTATCTGTGTTCCTCGGCCCCTTCCTCTTTGGCGCTGTTATCCTGTGATGTTTCCTGCTTGCCATGAAATAGCAGCTTTGCTTCCTGACCCCTTTCTGCCACGATGTTGCTGTCTTGGAGGCAGCCAGATATACACTGAAAGCCCTGAACCCGTGAGGCAAATTAAACCTCTCCTTTGAGTGGTGAGTGTCGAGAATTTTGTATCAGCAATGAGAAAGCCATCTACTACAAAAAATTGCTCCCAAAGACGTGGAGTCACTGCTGCGACAATGTAATTCAGTAACTTTTGGAAGTGGTGTGAGAAGAGTTTGGAAAAGTTTGGCATTATGGGCTTGAGAAGGCCTGGAATCCTGTGAGTAGAGCTTGATGAGTGATTCTTGGGTGATAGGAATGTGTGCAGTAAAGGCCAGGCTCAAACGGTTTTGTGCAGGAATGAAGATTCTGTTGAGGGTTGGACTGCAGATCATACGTGCTGTATTCTGGCAAAGAACATGACTACATTTTGCTCATGTCCTGAGACTTTGTGAGTAGTCGATCTTAATGGCTATGGACTATTTATGCAGCAGTGGAAATTTTACAACAGCTCAAAATTCAGGCTGTGACATGAGTACTTAGGCCTTCTTTTAATCAGTGGTGAAAACCATAGCAGAAAGATTCTAAAAACTTAAATTTTGGCCCAAAAGAAACCACAAGCAATGTTGGGACCCAAGGAAGTGTGGGTGCAGAAGAGAATAAAGACATTAAAAAGGAACCAAACATTTGGAATACAAGCAAGAAGAAAGATGCTTTGAGGGCATCTCAGGAATCAGAGAAACCTCACCCATTTGAGGCTCAAGTGAACAAAAGTATAAACTTATTTGAAGAGAGAATCTGGGAGCCACCTGCTTAAGAAGAACTGCCTTGTTAATTGATCCCTGGCATTCATTCAGCTTTGTTCGGCCATCTAGGCACTTATTGGCTGCTACAGCCATAGTTAAATGCAGGTTGGCTCCTTTCTGGGTTTTGGTGGCAGATCTGGATGCCATCCATGTGCTGCTGGATTTTCAGGCATCAGAATGCAAGAGTTTGGGTGTTATAGAGGCTTCTACTCAGATTTCAAAGACAAGCCTAACAAGCCAAGGAATGTGCTCCTGAGAAGGGGATCCATGAAATTGTGGCTATGAACTCAAACATAGAGTGGAATCCTCAGGAATTCAGAGACTCCAGGAATAGTGAACATCTGTCAAGGACTTCCATAAGCAGCAAGCAATGCCAACCCAAGGGATAAGCCTTGTGGGATACAACCAGCCAGGCTGTGGGGATGGAGCTGGCTAATCCTTTGGAAATCACATGTCGCCACCATATGTCTGCAATACTGGACATGGAGCAATAGGATTTAATGTTTGTCTTGGTGGGGTTTGGTCTTACATTTGGCCTATTCTTTTCTATTCCACTATACTTCCCTTTTGGAATGGCAATATTTATCTTGTGTCATGTTATATTGAAAATATGTAACTTGCTTTTGAATTCTTTTGAGTCCACAGTGAAGAATTTGCCTCAATACTTTGAACTTGAACTTTTGAACAGTGTTAGAACTTTTGAGACTTCGGGGAAGGTATTAACACACGTTTGGTTTTGTGTGGGACAGTTAAATCAATTTAGGAAGAATTATGACATTGTGTTGGAGATTAAGTATGGTTTGAAGACAAGTGTTTGGATATCAAGTTGACAAGGGATGAAATTAGACTGTTATGCTGGACTTTCAACCTGCCTGGGTTGAGAATGACCTAGTGGGATTAGTGAAGCACACATCTGTGTGTGTCTGGGTGGGTCATGGACGTGTGGTCTTGGGTACTGTCTCTAGTTCCTGGCCCCTTTGTCTCTGGTCCTCTGCTCTGTTTTCTGACTTTAGCGAACTCAGCACCTTTTCTTCACCAGGCCATTCCACCATTATGTTCCTGACTTGGAGCCAGCCAAGCATTGACTTGTGAGGCTATTTTTCTAATTTTAATTTTCCAATGTAAGGTATTTTGTATCAGATACAGGAAAGCTGGATAATACAGGGATTGATAGGTTACCAGAATGTTCTCATAATGACTATGCATATTAATAAAATGATACCACATGTACCTAAATAATTACTTATGAGGTCAGTAAGACAAGCCAAACTGTTGCCTGCATTAAGCAATAATCTCTCATTTTGAGGAAAGTAAGGGTTTTATCTAAATATTCCACGTAAGGCATTTTCTACTTCCATTTTAATTTTTCTAAGCTGAAAAAATACCTATAATATTCTCCCAATGTTTAATTATTTTTTTGGTTTAATTATTAAAAAATAAAACAAAATTTTGCCTTATACTCCTTTCCTTTTGAAAAAAAGTTCTTACTTCATAATAGTTCTCCTCTATTTTGCTGCTTATTTATAATTTGTGTTTCTCACAAGCCATGAGAGAAGCAGGGTGGGAAAGAAGGGAAAATAGATTTTTAGAAAAAAAAAATTGAAGGAAAAAAAAAAGAAACAGACCCTTTGCAAGTGGGTAAGGAGAGAAGAGATGGAGCGAATGGAGGGAAAAAAGAAATAAGATGTGTTAGGTACGTGTACAAACGTCCCATGATGAATGTGACTATTATATACTCTAAACATGTACTAATAAAGAAAAGCCTTTGCCATAGAAATGAATTATTATTATTATTGTTTTTAATAAAATGGAGTATCATTTGTAAGATTGATACAACAGAAAATTTAAATAATATTTTACTGTAAAAATTTCTGGACAGTGAATTGTAACTTCACCCTAACAATGAACTCTAAGGTGTATACTAACACTGATAAATTTACATAGTAGAAAAAATCTCAATTGCAAAATTTGATACATTCACTTTTCAAAATAATATTCATGTACTCCAGCTACTGCTGATTTTTAATAGTTTTTTTTCTTAATAGTTCACTCCAGGACTATAAATTCATAATCCTCTGGGATAATGGAAGTCGCCAAAATGAATAGTAGGGCTGGGTAAGCAAATTAGTGAGTACTGTCAAGGCCACATCCAGTATCAGCGAGTACCTAGGAAGTGGAAAGGGATGATAAACAGAAAGTCCACATTCCTGACATGAGAAATGACTTGTTTTGAAAGATAGAATGTGGGCTGGCTGTGGACCTCAAGAGTAGCACACACAATGGCCTGGGTTTGATCTCTAGCACCACAGCCACACACACACACACACACACACACACACACACACACACACAGAGTAAATAAATAAAATGTAGAATTTTTCAGGTACCTCAGGTATGATGGGCCAAGACACCAGGAAACATTGCCGTCCGAAAGGTAATTTTTCCTCACAGCTCCCAGAAGGAAGGAGCACCCCACACTGCAGGGTACATGTTAAAGCACGTGGTCAGTGAGGGAACAGAAGGAGAGTGAGGAAAAGCAGGGAAGCACTTATATTGTGATGGCTGTGGGACAGGCAGGGAGACAGACCAGGTAAGCTGGTCTACCTTGAATAATCTCAGCAGTCTCTCAGGGCCATAGTCTCTCCCTAGATATCCCATAACCAGACTGGGGTGATTCCGTGGTTGATAGTTCCTTCTGGAGCTTGAAAGCCAGACAGGAGAGTGGTTCATGGTATGGACTCCGGCTTGGTTAGTTTGCATATGGGAGTTGCACTGGAAATGTTTCTTTACGCTTCGGTTCACCCTGGAAATGGCACTTTCTCCATAGTCAGGGAGGCCCTCCATGCCGGAGCATGAAGAGCAGATTTAAAAAAAAAGAAAAAAAAAGAAAAAAAGAAAACACAGTTAATATGCTGTTGCTTATGCTAGTTGTGTGTTGCTGCTTGGGAAGCAGTTCTAGCATTGACAGGTCTCCTGAAGCTTCAAGGAAATAAGAAATGCAGCCTTTTGTGCTGAAAAACCGTATCAGCCACTAATGTATTAAAAATAGCCCATTTTCAAAAATATTGATGGGCACTAACACAATATTGACTTCAATCTGAGTCTTCCATTATATGGAAGTAGTCAAAAACAATGTACAGATGTGACAAAGACCAAACAAGAAATCACTAATAAATAAGTTTTGGTCAGTTTTATCAGATAGATTTTTGACTTTAAAAATATGCTTTGTCACAATGACTAATTTGCATGTTGATTTAGTAGTTTATAAACATTCATATATATTAGATAACCTACATTATACCAGCATGGCACAGGATATATTAACATGATTAATATAATATTTTAATATAAATACATAATATATATATTGGTATAGTTGTGAGATTGATGAGGAAATTAAAAGGAAGAGAGCGTAAATAACATCAGAGAGTGGCAGAGTTGGACAAAACACAAAACAAGACTCTTAAGTCCAAATGCAACTCATTGTCTCCTTGGCCATAGGAGTCTCTATTTTCTTAAATGAAGACGATGTGAAAGTTCAACCTAATATGTTGCCAGCTATGTGGAAACATTTCATGAATAGAATTTATTTAAAGAGGTCGGTGGTGAGCAGTTTAGAATCTATAAAGCCTGGAACAGGCACTAGTATTACATAAATTGCTAAGCACAAGCAGATTAAATGTGAAAAATTACTACTGAATATAATGGAATATGCATCCTTCCTCAGTTACTGAAATCATTCAGTATTATGTTCAGTCAAATATATAATGAGGATGAGTTCAATTTTACATAGTATGCTGTCTACTTTCACTGTATGGACAAAACTAAAGTTAAGGAAAAATAAACAATTTTCTTATGACTCCTTAGTTCATTGGTAAAAATCATAGCACCAGAAAATAAGCATACTGAATTTTCATCACTATTCTTTTTGATACACTAGGAAAAGTCCATTTCATTTAATTCTACTTTGTAGTTTAAAAGTGGCTTATTTCTTTTGTTTAAAAGGATAATGCTCATGATTTACAGTTGCATATTCCTCTTGCTGGAGTTTGGCTTTGATAATTTAGAAAATTATAGAACAGTTCAGCTGGACATTTACCTGTATCAGCATCCTTAGCTTTTTAAAGTAACAGCATAAAAATTTTATCTCTAATATTCTCCCTTCTGTGAATATCTGTGTTTGAACGATTCAGTAATTTTTACTTCTCCAACCCTTGGAAGTACCTATATTTTCTTAGGATGCAAAAAATGCAGTGGTGCTGTTCATGCTTGTGTTCTAAAAAAAGGATGAAACTGATGAACTAGCAGGGCCACTCAGAAACCCTTCTTATTATTCAGTCCTTTCAGCCCTGACAGAGCAAGAGAGAAGACTTCTGTCCTGGCTGAAATGACACTGTGGCTCACCACAGCCATGCAAATAGATCTGACAAAGAATAAAATGATCAACACAGTGTATTGTTTCTGAGCTCCAAAGAGGATACACTAAATCTTCTCTTTTTTTTTTTTCCATAGAAATAACAACAAAACAGGCAAACAAAAAGTAGTGATTGAAACATGAGCTTTGAGAATTGTTCAAACACACAAGGTGGTAATTCCCTAGCTACAAATTTATCTTCATGTTGGATCTGACGTTTGGCGCTCTGTGGGGAGCAAGAAGAGGTCAGAAGCAGGCTCAAGGCTCACATCTTCTCCTGGTCTCCAACAGATTCTCTTAATAAATCACGTGGACTTAGATCCTAGATTCACATCAACTAGAAGAACCCAAATGAAGAAAAAAGTGTAAAAAACTTTCTCAGAATTAACTTTCTATAACTTTTCCATAACCTTTATACGTTTACAGAAATTTATAAGTTTCTATAACTTTTATAAAACCATCATAAATTTTGCACTAACCTGAAGATTTTAAAACGAAATTACAAGCTACTCTCACTAGTGATCAATGTTGGAAATATTCCAAATGAAATAGGATACCAAATCCAGAAATATACAAAATGATAGGCTTATTTAAAAACTGCAGAGTTATAGGGAATATTAAAAACAAATAGAATTCACTACAGTAGCAGAATAAAAAAGAAAATATATTAGCATACCAAAAAGTAAAAAAAAAAAATGTTTTCATGTAATATGCATTTGTAATAAAAACTATAATCAGGCACCGAATAGAAACTGATACTTACTGCCACAGTTTCTCTTCTCATTGCTGAGACAAAATATCTGACACCCGAATTTAAAGGAAGAAAGGTTTATTTAGCTCACATTTTGTAGAGGTTTCAGTCCATAATCAGCTGGCCCCAAGGCAGAGTGAGTGGCATAGTAGACAGGCATCACAGAGAAGAAACGTTCATGGCAGGTGGAAGGTAGCAGAGCAAGCAAGGGACCTTGGCAGCTTTTTTCTGCCCCTTTTATATTTTATCTAGGCTGCCGGGATTAGGGTGGGTGCCACACCAATCAGTAGACTGATTTAGTAGCCACCTACCCTTAATCCTAGCACCATAATCCTAGCATTACTCCATGACTCAATCACACACTCTAGATCCAGTCAGCCCTGAAAAAGCCCCACCTATGATTGCACGAGGTTTGGGGGAACATCTAAACACAAGCCATAACACCTACTAGATCCTAGTGTCACCATGAGTAATAAGGTATTGGAAACTTTAAAATTAAAACAAGACGAGGACATTTACTTTCATCATGTCAAAGACCTTTGTCATATAGATGCAGACCCCAACACACTGAAGCAAGAAAAAATAAATCACTAAATAACATGCTTGTAAGGAAGAAATACAACTGACTCCTTGTAAGTATCATTATCACTGTACATATAGCAATTTCATATGTGGAAGGGAGGTTAGCAAAATCTTAAATAAAATGATCATATACAAAATCAGGTTTTAATCTACCATCGACAAACACAAAATGAAACCATTTACAATAGAATCAAAAACACCAAGTGCATAGAAATATATCTTCCTTAGTTGTCCAAGAACTCTATAGGAAAAGTTACACTGTCTTATTAATATAAATGAAAGGAAACCTAGATAGGAAGCTTCAGTATTATAAATGTATTCACTCTCTGAATATTTATCTATAGACAAATGCATCTTAACCCAAATTAATCGTAAATGTCTATATTGTGTTTGTGTGGTGAGACTAACAACCTCATTTTGAAATTCAAGTGGAAATACAAAGAACTAAGATTATCTAAAAACTTCTAGGAATGACAAAGATGGAGAACTTGTTCAATCACGTGTCAAGTCTTTTATAAATGCAAACAATTAACTTGTGATTTTAAAAATGAGTTTGATAATTCAATGAATTAAATGATTGAGTCTAGAAACATGACCTCATAATGGAACCATTAAGTTCTAACAAAATTGGTAACACAAATAAATAGAGGAAATAGGAAAATTTCAGTTATTGTTGCTCAGATAGATGACTATTACTATTAAGGTATTATAATATGTTCCGTGTCACAAGTAAAATTAATTTGAGGAATAAATTAAAAGTTAAATCAATAAATCTTTTAGAAAGTTATACAATAGAGTTCATTCATGACAAATAGTGTAGAAAAATATTTCCTAAATAGCACTTTAAAGAGGATGACAAAATTTTTAACTTATAATACCATCAAAAAATTAGAGTGTCTGTTAATAAGAACATTATTAGAAGGAGAAAAATATAGACAATGGGATAGGAAAAGATATAACTAATGGACTTACACTAGAACCTATACATAATTCCTCCAAATCAATGAGGAAAAGACAACTCAACATGGAAATGTTTGCTGAATATTTTAATAGCCTGATATAGAATGAAATATGCAAAACTTTCACTAACATATCAAAGGCAATCAACCTCATTAGTCATCAAGAATACACAAAATAAAACTGCATTAAATGTTAGTATGCACCATTTGAATGGTTAAAATACAAGTTCATGAAATATGGAACAGGGTAAAAACCTCTTACAGAGCAAAGAGAAATATAAATTGTTCGCTTTATTTTTGAAACTAATTTGACAATATTTATTTTCCTTAAAAATATTGAGCTATAATTTACATGCAGAAATTTTACCTTTATTGATATAATCATCACTTCAAACACTATAAAAACAGTTGCATCACCCCCAACCAATTTCTTTTTAATATCATTGCAAAGTCAACCTTTCATCCTCTATTCAGCCCTGGAGAAAAGTAATCTGTGAGGGGTGATTGAAATATGCAGCGAACAGTTTAATTTTAAAAATTTATTATGTTTTTTTTAGAAGTGCTAATATTTATTTTTTATTTATTTATTTATTTTTTAACCAAGAACATGTATTGGTACAATGTATATATAATGGTTACATTCATCACATTTATTTTGTACCTGTACATGATGCATCTTGGTTCTCCCCTCTCCTCCGCCCCTCCCCTCCATTCCCTTCCCTATTTACAGCAGGTACATTCACATTTCTCCATGAATTCCCTTTCCTTTTTCTATCCCTCTTTTCCCTTCCTGCTTCTCCCCGCCTCTCTGTCCCACACTCCTCTCCTTAGAATATTATCTTCCTTTTAGATTATATCTATTACACCTTGGAAACAGCCTAAATGCCCAACAACCAATGAATGGCTAAAGAAAATGTCGTTTTTCTATACAATGGAGTACTACACTGCCATAAACAAGGATAAACTAGAGTCATTTGTATGTAAATGGATGTTCCTTGAGAACATACTATTAAGTGAAATAAATCAGACACTTATGAGTACACATCAAATTGTTTCTCTGATATGAGAAACCATAGATGTAAAAAATGTATTATGTTAAAGACACACTGTCCTTAATTCTCTTCCATTATTTCCCCTTGGCTTTGAGCAAATTTATCTCTTCATTCTTGCCACTTTCTGAAGCATGTGTGTCTTTCATGTATGCTTCTATGAAGTGTGAAAAAAAAACACAGTGAATGCTTCTGTCAAGTGCCGTGCAACCAAAAGCAAGCTGGTAAAAATATGGTGTGTCCTCATCCAGTGTATTAGCTCAGATCTGGTAGCATGTGACTTCTGGCTCTTCACCAAAACCAAAATGACTATAAAAGGGAATGTCCTGAATTTCTTCAAAACATTTACATTTCAGGCAGACACAATAGTGCTATTAAAGACACTTACAAAAGAGGACATCCAGAAATGCTTCAGAAAGTAGCAAAAATATTGGAATATGTGTGTTCAAAGTGAGGGAGGGTCTTTTAAGGGGGATTGATGTGTGTCTTTTACTGTAATAAATTTTTAAAATTAAACAATCACCATATATTTCTATCACACTTTATGTACTTTTGCTTTTGACAGAATGCCACCTAAATGGAATTATAGCACATTTAACATTTTGAGTCTGGTTTTCTTCTCTCAGTATAATGCCTTTGGGCTCCATCTATAAGTCTTTGTGTACTGGTAGTCTTTTCTTCACTGGCCTTTAGTATATTTTATGGATAATCTACAGTGGATATTCATGCATTGAAACATATTTAAGTTGTTTGCATGCCTTTATTTTCATGGATAAAGCTATTTCAACTCTTGTCTATACAGTCGGGTGTAAATATAATTTTTCACTTCTCATGAAAAAATACCTGGGGTGGAATTCTTCGATAATATGGTAGATTTATGTTTGACAAAGAAAGTGTCAAATGATTTTTCAAAAGCGATGCATTCACATCTGGAATATATGCAAAATCTAATTGTTCTGCACCCTCATCAATACTTCATAATGCTAGGATTTCTCCTTTTAATTTTTGTTTTGTTTTAGCTATTCTAATAGGTACATAGAAATGCCGAATTGTCAAATCGACAGTTTCCTAGTGCTACTTTTACTGTTTATTTTCTGTACAAATATATGCTCGGTAAAGTATCTGTTCAAATCCTTTATCCTCTCTTTGTTAAAAATAACATCAAGATATTAGCTGGGTGTGGTGGCATGCACCTGTAATCCTAGCACTCGGGGGGCTGAGGCAGGAAGATTGCCAAGAGTTCAAGGCCAGCCTGAATTACATATTGAGACCCTGCCTCATTTAAAAAAAAAATCTAAAAAAAAAAGTAACGTCAAGATATAAATCACCTTTCTAAAGCATAGTTTGGCTTTTCTTACTGAGTATGAGAACTCTTCATGTATTTGGAATATAAATTATTTGTCAGACATGTTTGCTGATACTTTCTCCCAGTCTATAGTTGGCTTTTGAATGTTCTCAACAATACTATTGATAGAATTGAAGCTTTTCATTTCGCTGACAGCAAAATTCATTCTAGCCACCTTATTTTATGGGTTGTGCTTTTGATATTATGTATAAAAAAATCTTTGTCTTCACTTAAATCATATCCAATTTATTCTAGTTTAAAGTTCTAATTTTTACATTTAGAAATGTGATCCATTTTGACTTAATTTTTTGTATAGATTTATGGGTCAATATCCATTGTTTTTGCAAGTGGATAATCCATTGTAATGGCCTTATTTGTTGTATCTTTCTTCCATTGCATTTTCTTTGAAACTTTGCTGAAAAATCAATTAATATTATTTGTGAAATTCTATTTCTGGACTATCTATTCTGTCCCACTGATTCATGTGTCTATGTTTTTGTCACGATAAGGCTTAATGACTGTAGCTTAAACCATATCTTGAAAATAATTCTCCAACTTTGTTATTCTTTTCTATGTGGCTTTTATCTTCTTGTTTTGTTTTGTTCTATTTTATTTTCACTTTTCAAAATAAATTTAGAAGTTGAATTTTTGTTGATTTTTTAAAGTTCTGTTGGTATTTTGATTAGGATTATGCATAACATATAAACAATTATTGAAAATCTGAATTCTTTACACTATTGAATTTTCTAACTCATGGCAGTGTAGTCTATTACTCCATTAATATAGGCCTTTTCAATTTCTCAGTCTCTCTTCAAACCTTTCACAAATGTTACATTCATTGCTAAAAATTTTGTGGTATGTTAGTGATGCTTACAAATTTTCAGTAATAATTGCTAGTATATGTAATTGAGTCCTATAATTCTGCTAAACTCATTCGATTGTCCTCATATTTTTGTATCTTGCTAGATTATAATAGGACATGATATTTATATATATTTGAATTGGTAATATTTTGTAATCATTTCTTTTTGTTGAAACATACCTTTCTGTTTACTTCCTTGTAAGATCTTTGTAGTTTTTGTTAATATCAGAATAACATTGGCCATAAAAAATGAATTTAGAAATATTTCTCCCTATTCTGTTTTTCCGAGTTTCTCTTAAATCAATATTATTTCTGTGCAAGCATTTGGTATAATTTGCCAAGTGAATTTCTTCTGGAAATTTATTTTGATTTATCTTGAGGAATTCCACTGCTTCAATATTTATAGGAATATGCAGATTATTTATTTGTAATTTATTGAGGTTTGTTAATTTGTATTTTTCAAATGGTCAACTTCATTGAAAATGTAGAATTTTCTAATGTATATTTACTTGTAATATCTTCATGTTTTCTTTTTAATATATTCACTCTCTTGCGTTACTGAGATGGGCAATGCAGATCATTTTATTTCTTGGCTTATCCTGTTTTAGATAGTTGTTGATTTTAATGACTGGTTAAAAAACTTGGTTCTTTCTGTATCATTTATTTCCTATTTGTGTTCCTCTTTTTTAATGTAGCTGAAATTTATTTATTCCTTATTGTTACCTTTCCACTTTTTTGGTTTGGGTTTAAGTTGTCCTTCATGCTAGAATTTTCAAGGAGAGATTGAAATTATTTGTGACCTTAATTTGTATTTTCTACTATAAACATTTAAGGTTATAAATTTCTTTCCAAGAACTTCTTCAGGTACTTTAAAAAATTGAAAAAAAATTTCACTTTCTTTTTTTTCTTTTTCAATGCTGGGGATTGAACTCAGGGCCTTGTACTTGGTAGACAAGCGCTGTACCATCTGAGCTAAATTCCCAGCCCCATTCAGTTAAAAATTTAAAAATGATATTTTTAAGTATGATGCTTAACTACCAAATATTTAGGATCTTGTCAGTTCTTTTTCTGTTATTGATTTCTAGTTTAATTCCAGTAGAGTTAGAAAACAAGTACTGTATGATTTCAAATACTGTAAAATTTTAGAAGTTAGCTTCATAGTCCTCAATATGACCTTCTGATGAATACTTCGGGACACTTGGAGGAATCTGCGCTCTGCCGCTTCTGCTTCCGCTTCCTGTAGTCTAAAAAGACCGATCTGGGCAATTTAATGGGTCATGTTTTCTGCTCCACATTCTTGCTGATTTCTGCCTCAAAGTGCTCCATCAGTTGCAGTAGTGTTTCAAAAGTTCCCGCCTATAAAGGTCTGGTTGACCAGAGATTAAGACTCTCAGTTCAGATTATCTTTTTATCCTGCTTCGGGAGGCTGTGTTTTTGGGCTCCTGTTTGTATAAGATTTTTTCTCACTTAACCTGTTCTTATTTTGCTATTACTATGAATATCATTTGTATCCTGATACTAATAATTTTAAGGAGTCTCTTTGTTAATGTTTTCCATTTTTTTCTATTTACATATGTTATGCTTCAGTTTAAAAAAAAAAAGTTTTCTTCAAAAAAGGTCTGAAAAGTGTAAACAGTTAAGGTGCAGCTGGAGGAACAAAATGCACACTAGAATTGAAAGTTAAGTATGCCAAAAGGAAAGATTTCTACAAATAATTTTCAAAAGAAAAACGGGAAAAATTCATTAATAGGCATTTTATAGAAAATTCCTTTGTGACGCTCGCTTCACTCTGAAAGCTCCAGTTCTGCCTGGTCAGTTGGTTTCCTAATTGGTCTGTGTGAAAAGAGGAATTTCAGAGGGACACTGAATGTCTAGAAGGAGAAGGAAGTGTAGACTTCTCCCCTGCCTATTTCCCATTACCTCTGCCTCCCCTTCTTCTGAGACAACCTATCTGGGTCCCTTCACCCCCAACATTAGGTTTTCTTTCCTGCATTAAGTTTTAATTCATTTTGAAGTTTTCCCAGCATTTAAGTAATCGGTTTTACCAGGTCTACTCAGAGATAATGGTACTTGGAAGCCAGTGTCTCCACCTCATGCACTCAGGCCTGATCCGGGGCCCTGTCCACAAACTCAGAGACCACAAACTTTCCAACATCCCCGTCAAGGAGTCTGGCCCCTCACTGAGGTCAGATCCGAGCACTGGCTGCCTCCCTCTGCGTAGACTCTATGTCCCAACCCTGCAGTCCTCTGTGAGCTCAGGAGCACCTGGGTTAAGAAGCGACAGCCTCTCCTCAGTCTCACTTGGCTGGAGTTCAAGCTCCAGTTTTGCAGGACTTCAAAGCTTTCTATCTGTGTTCACCGGTCTATGGATAGCACAATACCTTAGCATTTTCTTTTCTTTTTTATTGATGTCTAGCTAATACATTTCAGCCTAGGTAGCAGTGATTGCAATAAAACTATGTTAAAACAATCACCGGTTTCTGCCTCCCAACAATTCAGTTAAATTATTTTTAAACAAAGGAAACATACACGCAAAATCTACGATCAGATTTGACTTTGCAAGGAGAACAATGGCTGAGATACGGCAGGAAGAAACAGTTATGTTGGATACTGATAACTTTTTAGCTCATAGAGTGCAGTGTTCATTGGCATCTGTTTTATAACGTGCTCATAAAATATGTGAAGCTAAGTTCTGTACAAGGAAAAGAAGATTATTTGCCTCCGAGTTCCAAGTGACTTTGCTCTGCTGTGGTGAGGGCCTCATGTCAGAGGACAGAGCGTGTGAAGGGATCACATGGCGGGAGAGGGAGAGCGTAGGGAAGAGCCAGACTATCTGTTCTATCATCCTACCCTGTCCTCAGAGAACCACATTAATCCCTGCTGAGGGGTGCTCCTATGATCTGTCTTTCTCTAGCTTCTGTCTCTTTATTTCTTTGTTTTTTTTTTTTGGTGCTGGGGATCAAACTCAGGGCCTTGTGCTTGTGAGGCAAGCACTCTAACCACTGAGCTAAATCCTTGGCCCCTCTAGCTTCTGTCTCTGAAAGATTCACCAGTTCTCATTATTGCCAGACTGGTGACTGAGCTTCCAGCATGTGCAACCTTAGAGGACAAAGCATAGCAATACGGGTTCACTTTATGATTCCAATTTGTCACTTTACGTTATTAGCTTACTTTAAAGGCTAAATGAATTGTGAGAAACTCTTAAAAGTATAATAAAGCAAACTAAGAGTCATTGAAGGGAAGCCAGTAGGAGAAAAAGAAACAAAAGTGAAAGCAGGCAGCAAAGTACGAGATTGTCGTTTGTCAAGTCTTCCAGGGAGGCTTTTTTGTTTTTCCTCCCATAAAGAAATAATGGTATTATTACCTACTTTAGATGATTTTAGTTAGTGTTCTGTTACTAGCAAACAAAGAATCTTCACTTGAGGACTCTTCAACAGATATGCTGATGTTATCCTGAGTCTGTGTTACCTCACCCCGACTCAGACATATACCAGTACTTGGAAGGTATTTAAAATACCATATATTATTGCTCAAATTTTTCATTTTTCAGTTTGATAATGACCATAGTACTGAGAACAGTAATAATAATGGCAATAACATTTAAATTTTATTACTTTTGTGCTGTAATGGTCTTTACCTACCTGATGTCATTTTCTAAGAATTTCCTGGGTTATATATTTCTATTAATCTTACTTTTTTTTTAATAGCTTTTGTGAGCAAAATTCCAAAGATACACTCTTATACCATCAAGATTCCATTTTCCTGCTTATGGAATTAAAAAGTAACTCGAGTATTGCTGGGAAAACTGTAGATGTAATAAGATTGCACATAAATTGACATTTAAATGGAAAATATGCAAGTCAGCCTAATGTAATCACAACAACCTCCTAAAGCTTGTCACTTCCCCAGATGTGGTAGACTACAAAGGAGAGTCAGAAATATGTGAATCAGGCAAAGGATCGGATGTGCCATTGCTGGTTAGAACATAGAGAGGCCAAGCTGGAAGGAGTCAGTGGTCTTTAGTAGATGACCACAGCAAAGAAGGGAACAGACTTCTCTGTCAGTTCTCAGTGTCACAGAACCGAACTTGGCAGTACCCTGCATGAGCGCCAAGAGGAGATCTTCACTAAGCCCACTAGCCACCACTTGCTTTCTGTTTTGCAAGTCTCTAAGCAAAGTCTTGTTGAATCTATCCTAAATTCTGACCTTTAAAACTCAGAAATCATAAATGGATGTTGCATTAGAATTCTGTATTTCAAATAATCTGCTAGGCAAAAAGAAAATCTAATGCATAGTGAAGGTATATGAAATTTAGAAAGATTGTATTACTTTCCCAATGCATTCCAAGTCAAAACTCTCATCTTCTTTATTTTATTAAAGTTGTGTTGTTTTTGCTATACATTTAAACTTCCTTCTTCTGTTCTCTAAACACCAAATTCCCTTTTTGTCACCATTACCAAACTTTTATGCTTTTTATATTCTTCAACGTGTCTAGTGCCTTATAAGCACATTATTGGAGTTTAAGGAAGAAAAAGTTTTATTAAACAGATTTGAATTCTCAAATCTGATGCATTTCATATCCCCCTCAGATCTCATCTGAAAAAGATTTTAATGAATCTTGCATAAATCAGAATGGCATTACATGCTCTAATAGTTAACTGATCCTTAATTTTGCAGTGCACCGAAATTTAATGACCATTATGGAGTATTCCATCAGGATTAAAATGAACCAGGGAAAATCAGTGTAGAAGAATGAATTAAAAAACAGCACGTTACTGATGTCCGCAGAGTCATTTTCTTTTTTTCTGCCTTTCTTTGGGAGAGTTTTCAGTAAAATAAAAATTAGTTCTATTGTTCAGTTTTTGAAATTTTCTTTTCCTATTGTTTTTTGACTTGAACTGTCATTTGTTGATCAATGAAATAACGGGTATAAATCAATCAAGATTTTTCTATATACAAGCACAATGGAAATAGAAAATGAAGGTCATTGGCGGAGAAGTAACTAAATTTGGTCTCCTGTCAGGATGACCATTAAAAAAGTGAGTACCGGACATGTAAAGCAACAACTACAACAATAAATATTAATTAGGTTTAATAATTTATTCTTATATATTGCTTTAAAACCTATAGACTTGGAAATCTTAATTGCATTCATCAATCATTTATTGAACCCTTTCTATATGCCAAGCAGTGGAGTTTCATACAATGTTTAATTTCCTTTTCAATATTTCCAGAACAAACAGAATTGATATCTTTTGTTTTGCAATTTACAAATGGAAAAAAAAAAAAAACAGACACATGTGTTTGAGTATCTTTCTCAAATATCAACAACTTATTTGTAACACATTATAGTATTGGATATTTAAATGGCTTTTTGTTATATCAGGCTCTCCTACAGAAGTTACTTTTCTATGTGGAGTAAAGATATCATACCCAGCATAATAATACACCATGGAACCATAGGACAGAATATTTACAGTCTTAAGTGACCAGGAATATACAAGACATATAGGTAGTAACGTACACAAGCATAGCTACTGAACGTGAAAGCAATACACAGGTTCATAATTCAGAGTTTGGCAAATAAAACAACTAATACAGATGCTCTGAGATATAGAAGATGTGCTTCAAACAGACAAATTAGGCCTGGGGCTGAACATAAAACAGCTTTAGCCTAATGAGGTGTTTTATGTATACAGAGAAAGATAATTTTACTCAGGATATAGGTGGCCAACATGAATTCCAGGGACAGACTCGAATGTGCAGTGTGCTTGCTGATGCTTGGAGAGGGCTCGTCCTTGCCTACTGTAAGTCTGCTTGCCCCCGCAGCCACAACCCCCCAGTTTAAAGATCTGTAGGTCACAGCTATGGGTGGTGCCAGCCCGCTGAGCTCTGTTCCAAGTTCACACTCACTAGCGAAGTAGTAATTATTCCCCTCACACCCTAATAGGAATATATTTCAGAATAGTCAGTATAGAATTTTCCACGTTCCTGAGACAAACATTTGAGGAGATAGATATGTTTAGCTTGATTTGAACAATCAGTACATGTATCAAAATGCCACATTATTCCAATAATACACATAATTTTGTTTTTTGTACTAGTTAAAAATAAATTTAATTTAAATGTCATAATGTACCCCATAAATATGTACAATTATTATGTGTCAGTTAAAAAATTTTAAAAAAATTACTGGGTTGCAGATATAACTCAGTAGTTTGGTACTTACCTAGCACGCACAAAGCTCTGGGTTCAATTTCCAGGACTGCATAAAAAAATAAACAACAAAGAAACAAAAATACTCAAACAGATTTAAGTAGAAAGTTTAGAAAAATAAACATGAGATGGCCAGATATTTAATATATTCCTTTGTCTCACTTAAGGAAAATATTGGTTTTTCACTTTTTTACTTTTATTAGTACATGTTTGCAGTACATAATGACTTTATTCACTGTGGAGAATTAGTACATGCATATAACACATTTCAATTCTTTTTTTCCTCTTCCCTCCACCTCTCTTTGTTTTTTCCAGCAACAGATTTATTTATTCATTTTAAAAAACCTTATGCAGTTAATTATCATATATACAGATTGAAAACAGACTAATAGGTTGAAGAACATATGGAACATTTATGACAATTGTACTTCGTCAAGGAATACGTTTAGATACATTGTGATAGATTATGATATCTTTTCCTCTTTCTCTCTTTTCCTCTTACCTGTCTTTTATTTTGTGCTTTATACATAAATAATAAGTTTTTCATAAAAGAGAAACAATGTGAAATTTAAACTTGTGTGTTTGAGTTACTTCGCTTAACATTATACTCTCATGGTGCATCCATGACTCAAATTTATATAGTTTTAAAAATAAAAGGTTTTGCTTAATGAAAATAAATGTCCCGATTGCGTAACAAAAATAATTGACTTGTGATAAGTTAATAAGCTGAGATTCTGGTGCTACATTACTCTCAGCAGAGCTGAATCAAAGTCTGACTCACTCCTGATAAAGTGTTGAAGTAGAACTTCTGCATCTCTGTGGACCAGTCTGGCTTGGCTCCCAGCCAACTAAGCAATCATCCAGACACAAATACCATTTGCCGATTGATTCATAATTCTTAGTCAGGAAAAGACACTTTTTAGATAGATTTAATTATTGTTCACCAGACACTCCTTAAGTGGTGTTTTGGTCCTTGTTCCAAAGACATTGTACTTGGCCACATCTTGATAGGAGCCAGAGTCTGTGAAAGAATGTGCAGGGTGGAGACCATAAACACTTGTCTGTTCCACGTGTCCTCTTGTGCTGCCATAGACCTCAAAAAAGAGCAAATTCGAAGTGGCCACTACATCTGAATCAGAATATGTCGGGCAAATGTAAATCTCACCCACAGCTTGGAGACAAGTCCAGAGGACTCAGATCAGATGAGCCTTCAAATAAACCATATAGGTATTCTCTTGGGTCATTGAACTAATATACTCTGGGATTTACTATAATCTTTAACTTGTCCAAATTTTTAATTCAACCTTTTCCATTTAGATTACCTTCCTGCCCAGATCTGACTTCTGAGGCCAATGCCACTTGTTTAATAACCTGTCTGTTTCTGTTCCCTGAATCTGGCTTGGGGCTAAATTTTACTTTAGTATTTAGGTTGCAGCTTCCTCCAGTGAACAAGGCTGTCCCTGGGCTTCTTAGGTCACCTGCCTGGACCCACTGACATTCTCCACCTTATTTTCAGTTATCTGAGACTAAAACTTGATGTCGCATATCCAGGCTGGGTCTGCTGTGGCTCCCCATGGTGAGGATGGAAAGAGAGCTCTTGGACACTGAGGGCCCACCAGTGTGAGTTTTGTAAGGCCAGGTCATCTTGTGATGCCGGAGACAACAGTCAGCAGCTTAGTTTTATCAGTACAGGTCATGCTATTGTGGACAAAGCAGACAAAATTGAAAACCAGTGGGTTCTAATGCCCTAACTAGTTTACTAGGAAGATGCACATGAGATCTCCCTTCACAACTCAGACTAATTTGGAATTCTTTTAAGTCCAAATAGGTTTCAGTGTAGTGGCCAGGTCAATTTCCAGAAAAATTCTTAATTTAGTTGAAGTGGTACAAGTAACTCTGCCTCTGTTTCCAAATACATAATTGTTGGTCAGTACTTACTCCTCTATTAGCTATTTCAAACTTCCTGAGTCAACATCTCATCTGCAGAGGTTGCTCCGCAAACGTGTGAGTATGTTTCTGTGGGCCATGGCTGCTCTCCCTGCTAGAGCCATGGTTGTTATAATTACGCAGGCTTAGTCATCCTTGGATAGGACAGAACAGGAGGAGCTCCAGTGAGATTGCTGGGCATCTGATACCTTCTTTCTTGTCTCCCTGAGTAAGCAACAAGAATAGGGGACCAAGATTAACAGGTTATTGACCCTCACTAACAGAAAAACACTTGGCTTTAGCTTCTGGTCCTTCTACCTGTCCCATATGGCAGGAGAGAATGTACAGTTTTCAGTTCAGTGTTTCCTTACAAGATAACCTGATGGAAGAATTTTTTCCTTGGAAACCAGGACCTGGAATGAGCAAAGTCTAATGTTCCAAGGTTTAGAGGCATGAGCTCTTCAAATGAGACATTGACGGTTTGCTGATAGGGATCCACACTACTGGTCCACGAAACCATGCATCCTGGCTCATGGAGCCTGCACAAAGTATATGTCATTCCCATGCATATCACTACACCCTGGAATACATCACTCCAACACATCAATGTACTTTCCAGCATACCACTTCCCAGTTATTTGAAGTACACTGAAATCACAGTGGTTTTTAATCATCCTTGTTTTTTTGTTGAATATAATGTGCGTCTCTAGGCCTGAGATAGAGTTGAGTGGGATTTACAAATATAGATCAGATTTTCTCTATGTCTTCTGATGATGGTAGGGTAGAGGCATTGTAAGGAGGTAAGCAAATGCATACCATTCTTTTAGGTACCAGTATCTTGTTAGAAATTCTGTCATTCAGAACTTCTCCTGCTGGCCCTCCACCTTCAAATGGTACCTGGACACATGAGAGGTGTGAGCTGCATGATCTCCCAGTGATGGAGAGACATAAGCTGGGGTTCCTCAAGGAAGGCAGGAAAGTCCACCTGGTTCTGTGCAGATGGCCTTTGTTGGTTGCAACATGTTGAGGAGAACAGTGAAGCGGGTCCTTCCATAGCCATTCTGCTGCTCTTCATGGTCTCTTTCCAAATTCATATGTGGTGTAATCGCAGGGTGGAAAATGGGAAGGAGATCATCCATATACATCTGCTGAATAGAGCCCATCTCAACCTGCATTGCTGACTGGGAAGACTGGGCATGTGACTTTCAGCCAAGGAGGTTACTTTATGATCTTTGGCAGTACCCTTAGGATTTGGGTTCCAATTAGTGCCTTTTCTAACTTCTGTGTCTCTCCACAAGCCAGGAAAGATAGTCCAGTAAATGTCATGTCTTAGTAGTAAGGATGAAGAGTGTTTCTCAAGACATAAATCAGACTCTCTGCCTGACCAACCATTGCCATCCAGTGCACTTGGAAATGGCTGCCCTGATTTGATGGATGGGTTGAGGTAATAAATAAGGGTGAATATGGGGGCTGCCTGCCGAACATCTCCTTCTAGGGCTCTAGAGGTGTAACAGGCAGAAGGACGTAGCCTGGACAGTTTCATCGTCCTGCCCAGCACTGCTCATGATGCTTCCTCTGGGGTTTCCACCACTTGTTATTTCTTCTCTCCCTCTAAGATGTGCATGCAGATGTGAAGGTTAGTGTAAGTGTCAACTTTATTAAGGAAGTTGATAAAGCATCATTTCTGTGCATGTCTTCAAAGGTATCTCCATAAGAAACTAGCATTTGAATCAGTAAACTGAGGAAGAGGATATTATCCTGTGTGTCTCTCCAATGTCGACACCCACCATCCAAATGACTGAGAGCCCAGAGAGAATACAAAGGCAGAAAGAAAGCAAATCCACTCTCCATCCCCCCAAAGACTGGAGAGCTCTTTCTTCCTTAAACTTGGATATCAAAACCCCAAGTTCTCAGAACTTCAGACTCCAGGATTTGCGCAAGAGGCCTCCCAATTTCCTCAGTTTAAAGAAAGCCTGCTGTGGGATTTCTGTGTCCATATGCGTGTGAGAAAACTCCTTAACTCTGTATTCACATGCAGCTGTACACACACACACACCCCTATATGCGTATTATATCCCTAATTGGTCTATTTCTCTGGGGAACCCTGACTAATACAGAAACTGTCACAACACACTATTTATTCTTCATGTAAGTAATAGATTCAGTCTGCATCCTATTGTACTTGATTCAGTGGTCCTAATCAATAACAACAACAAAAAAATCCTAGCAAAAAAAAAAAAAAAGATCACCAAATACAACATTTAAAAACTTGTCTTAATATCGCTCAATTGATTTTCTGACACACAATCTGCAGCCTGGAGGAACTTTGAAAAGCCTTTCCTAACTTAACGTGACTAGTTGCGATTATTGGAAAACAAACACTAAGTAAACAAAGTCAGTTTCAAAACTTGGTGGCTGCTGCTGGGAGGTGTCATCAGACGCTTCATCCTTTGGCAGCGAGAGCTTTCAGGAGCTTGCTTTAGGGGTAAGCTAAAAGAGATGGCTTTAATTTTGTAAAACATTTTCCTCATTACAGGACCTTCTATTAGCTCGCAATAAAAGAGTCATAAGTAAAGTGACATCGGCCAAGTGTCAATTTTCCAATCTTCCTTCTTTACTTCCTTCCTTCCTTCCTTCCTTCCTGCCTGCCTGCCTTCCTGCCTTCCTTCCTGCCTTCCCTTGTTTCTTCCTTTGTTTTTGCTTTCTTCACTAGACACTGACTAGATTTTGTCCTGTCCACGAAATAGTCCTCTTGCTATTGACTCAATTCAAGACAATACTAACCAAGGTTAAGCTGCTAATAGTAAAAGACAACAACTTCCTTCACTCTTGTCAAGAATTCAAAGTCTAGAATTAATGAATACTTGAAATTAGTGGGAACACAAGACAAAAATTCAACAGGGTTTATTTGGTTTGTGCAAGGGCAGCCTGAGCCCTCTCAGGCCCAAGCCATTGTAGTGAATGTCCTTTCCTGGGTAACATGGCCTCCTCTGTTTCCCTTAGACCTTGGTTCATCATGGGCAGGTAGATGGACGTGGTTAAGGGGACACGTTAGGAAGGAATGTAATTAGAGGAAATAGTCTAAAATTATGATTATTGCAGATAGAATAAGTCTTTGTTACACTGGCTCTGTATCAGATCAGTACTTAGATCTCACCCCAAACAGAAGTTAGTAATGAGCTTTACTAAGACTTACTAGCCAAGCATGATGATTCTTATTTTGCATTTCACTACATATACAATGATCAGTACTAAATGAGGTGCTGTGGCCTATAAGCTATAACATTCAAGGGAAAACAGAAATATGGTCCAGTCCATCTTCACCCACAGCAGGTGGCAGACAGCACTGGTTCTGAAATGTAAGAAAGTGGAGTGAAATGTGGATGAATAAATAGTTATATCAATCTGCAGTCAATGGAGATGAGGTTTGCTATCTTAAAGCTGTCAACACGGTGGCTACAGAGATTTTAGAGCTTCATGGACAGGAATGAGACCTATCCAGGAGGGTTAAAACATGCAGATTTTTCCAACATCGTTGACCAATCATTTATCGTGGAAATTTCTGGGGAGGTGTGCCCTCTGAAATTAGCAATCATGATACTTTGGCCAAAATTAGAACTAGTTAGTAATAAAGTTAGAGCTGTTTCTTTAGTTTTGCACAGATAAAAAGAATCATAGTGCAGATTATATGAGGTTGGTTTTTTCACTACTTATTCAATTGCAAATGATATTGGAAGAGATGGAGAGACAGGGGAGGGACATGAAGTGAATAGGATGAATAAAGAATTAAGATGTGTTATGTATATGTGCCAGCTCCTCACATGGAATGTAATCGTGGTACTAATAAAAGTAAATTTTTTTTTAAAGGTAAAAAAATAGAAAATGTGTATTTAATGCGTTTTCTCTCAATCCTTACTTTTTTTCAAATTTCCTATACACTTTAAGAGCCCTTAAATGTACTAATCTCTTCAATTTTCATGAAATTAATATTTCCCTCTAGCTTCCAAGAACATCTCATTATTGCATGCTAACTTTAAGACCTGCAGATAAAATATTCTTTAATGAATCTACTTGAAGGATAATCTTTCATTTAAATATTAGCAACTTGTTGATAATCTATTTTGCATATCACCAAAGTGTTCATTGACAGTTCTCTGTGGCTGTGTTCTTTTGAAATAAATAATGTTGGCTTATGAGCTGACAGATCTGCTGTTAAAATACTTCCATTTTCTATCCACCAGCTGTCCTCTCTGAGAGGCGAGATGTAATGAATCCAAGAAGAGGATTAGACAGTGCCACCTATTCTATTAGAATATCTTATTTGTAGGCTTAGGAACAGATTGTAGTGAGGTTAAATATTATATCACTGAGCTTCTGATTGATATTTTTATTCATTCTAACCTGCAGAGATTCCAACTGTATTTCTAATTTAATTTTTAAAAATTCACCATAAAAGGTGATAGCAGCTACCCTGTTTCTCTGAATAATTTTCTCTGGAAAGAAAGATGTTATTAATATTGGATTCATGTTACTTGTGAGCCACTAAGTAAAGAAAATCTTTAACTATTTAGAGAATAACACCCTTTCATTTTGTTGTAAACAAATCACTTTCAAAGGTCTGTTGGCTACTGTGTATTTTATAACTAAATAATACCTGCTATCTATATGTATATGTCTATAGCATCAACTCTAGCATGTAGATGGTACTTAATAATTGCAATGCTTTGCCCAAACTTTTTCTTGTGCTGAGATTTTGTGTAAAACAGGTGACAAGAACTGTCCAACCCCAGTGGAGGCTGAGCTGATGTCATGCCAACATTCAGTGGTGACAGGAATGACTGGGCCATTAGCTCCATAGGATCCCAGCCAGCAATGGAATCAAGCAAATGAAGAGACTGCCAGTCCATCTAGAGACTAGCAAGGGTCTGGTGCTGCTTCTCTGCTAATGGGAACTGAGTACTTCCCTTCTTTTATGCTGAGCACAATAGTATTTTGATTGTCATAACTACTCACCAGGGTAGCATTTTCAAAAGCAGACCAGGTTGAAAATATGTCACCATTATTACTTTTACAGTTTCCTTGCACAAGGACTGGAGTTCTAGCATGACTCTGACCTTCCCAAAACTACTGTGACTTTCTTGCTTAGGTCTTCACTTGATATCCTGGTGTATTTGAATTCCCGCTCCTCATTCAAATCTCTCTCACATAGGCTCCTTGAGTCCACTTGGCCCTTTCCTTTTTCCTCACAAAAATCAATTCAAAGATAGACTAAACCTCTGTGTGCTTATAACAGAATAGCTGAACATCACAGGAAAAAAATCACACAGCCTCGAAAATTGAATTCACCTTAATTTTATAATTTCACAGTTCGAACAGGTTTTCTGAACTGACCAGAATACAGATAACTGTACTCTCATAATCTTCCTTCTGCACTCTCTGAGCTGAAGTTTACCCTTCTCTTTTCCCCTCAAACTTCCTACTAAGAGTCCTTTCTTCTTCTTTTCATAGTTGATCTAATCCTATGCTTTGTTAACCAAAGACATTACAGAAGAGTACCTCACTTTCACAGCCACTGGAGAATTTCTCTAAGGCTGGACAGAAGACTTAACCATCCTTTTAACTAGTTCCTGGCTTTTTCTAGTATTGTTTCCTTTTACTCCTTCTTATTTCTCTCAGAATATGAGCTAGAATTCTGAAATGATATCTCTGTCTATATCAAGACATGTCCTGTAATCTTTTCTCCTCATGTTCTGCTGGCTGGGCCAGTTGTCAAACTCTTTTCCCATTTTTAACTTCTTATACTTTGTTTATTAATGTGGGACTGTGGCACAAGCCCTTGAATGCTGGAATGCAAGACAACCTGTGAGAACGACACACACAAAGACCTCTGTATTGGACTGATGTGGTCAACTTGAGCAGGAACACCCAGCTGCACTGAGCTGGTTTGGTTCTGGGTGTAGAAGATCCAGCTGAGGACTATTGCCAACACAGCATAAAGGAGAAAAGGAGAAGAAGATAGCAGCCAGCTATTTTCCAGGAGAAGCTCTGCTGTGGCTGGTTCTCCTGAAGGGAACTCGGCTGTTCTCATAGGAGGAGCTCAGGGCCTTGCTGTTGTCAGGGATCACTGGCATTTGCTCTGGGGAACTCTGGTTCTTCATCTGCACAATGAGCATCCTATCCTGGCTCCAGTATGAATTTTTTCAGCCATTTATGCAGACATGGACATACACAGAACATTGTCATGGGCTCCCAGCCCTTAACTGGATCTTTCACCTCTCCAGTGCATAGATAGACATTCCACACTCTTCCTGCATTTGGCTTGTGAGTGAATGTTGTACCTTGTAAATATCCTGTATTAAATCTGCTCTCTTGCAAACCATTCACTTGAGAAAAGTTCCTAAGACAGACTCTGAGAAATTCCAGACAGAATCTGAAGGAGAGTGGAGTCTACACAGCTGGTGTGCAGGAACAGCGGGCGCTGTTGTCGTTGCACAGATTGTGCTCCTGAGTTTTGTTGCTTGAGGTAGAGTTTAATTTAAATAACAGAGGTCAAAAGTTTTAAGTACTTGCTGTAAGTAGACTGGATGTGAACATGAAAATTGCTTTTGAAGATTAGTGTGAGAAATAGCCTTGGTTGCACTTAAGACGTTTCATGAAATGCAGCCATAGCTGATGTTTGAGGTTTGTGTAAATTTTACAGGACTAATATACAGCAACAACGTTGCAATTGTTAAATTATTGATGTGTAGGTTTATGAAAACATGATATCCCTCTTCACTGCTAAGCTCTGACTCCGTGACAGTGCAGACAATGAACTCATTTGTATGTCTATTATTAAAAAGTAAATATTTTTGGAGTGCTCACACTATTTCATGCTTTAAAAAAAGTCCAGGCTTGGATATTTCAGGTACAATCATAGTAGATACATTTACTCTTTTCAGGAAGCTTTCGTTCTATGGAATGGGATAAACAATAAACCTACTTTTTCATCTATATTTGCAGATGCCTTTATGTACTCATAGTATTATAAACCCTGAGTAAAAACATGAAACGGTGTCAGGAGAAAAGGGCTAGAAGTGGCAGGGATGGGTAACTATTTCATGCAGTGTAGTCAACAAAGACCTCATCAAATAAGCTATGTTTTTCCAAAGTCATAGAAAAGAGGAGGAGGGAGCCTGGGGGATGTGAACGATGGACGGCAGGCCGTGTGAGGTGCTCTAGACAGCTGCAAAAATGTTGGCTGACACGAGAAGACACGGGAGAATGTTCAGAACAGAAGAGCACAATCTGATTTAAGATTCAGCAGGACCCTTCCTCTGGCTGCTGTACTGAATACAAAGTAGAGATGGGGAAGCCCAGAGAAGATGCAGAGATAACAGCTGAGAGGAAATGGAAATAATGCATTAAAATAAGACATAAGGGGACAGAATTAGGCTCCTGACTGTGAAACAGGTTAAAAATGTTCAGGTACTGGATGTATCACATTTATTTAAAAGTTAGACACAGCAGAATTTGCCAATAAATTGACGATGGTTATTAAGGCAAAAAAAGGTGAATAATTATATACCCATCTAAGAGAAGACAAAAGGATCAGATTGGACGGAGAGATAGGCAGTAGGAAAAGGGTCTCCCAAAGAGTTATAGGGAAGTTTTTGGCAGATATTTATTATGAGGGATTGCCTCGTGTTATTATGGAGGCTGAGATGTCAAATTACTTGCTTTCTGCAAACTAGAGGAAATCAAGGGAAGCCAGTGGTGTGATTCCAATCCAAACCCGAATGCTGAAGATCCTGGAGAGACAACAGGATAAATCCACTCCTGCTCTTAACACCTGAGGTCTCAGGGGAAACGGGCATCCAAGCGCAGGAAGAGGGATGGACTTGACTCTACTCCACCTTTCTACTGTTCAGCTTTCAGTGGATTCACTAATGTCCTTCCACATTGGTGAGACTGGTCTTTTTATTCAATCTGCTGATTCCAGTGCTGATCTCTTCTGGAGACACGGTCACAAACACATCCAGAAATAATGTTTTTGCAGCTGTCTGGGCACCTGCTACCTCAGTCAATATAATTATGTACAATTATGACCACACAGTTTTGTATCCCTAGGACCCAAGTTTTAAAAATTTACAGTATATCATTATGAATATCAACTTTTCTAGTAAGTAAATCTGTAAATCTCCCCATTCATACATTTATTTTATTAATATGTTTCAAACTACGTTTGAGGGTATTCTAAGGAACTGTTCATTAATTTGGTTTGAATGATCATGGGAGCGAAGACCACCCTCCACTGTAATAAAACAGAACATTTCTTATTCCTTTGTATTACTTTAGATGAATGCATGATATGAGTATGAAATATGCAGTGTCTATCAGCCAGTATAATCTCTCAATCTGGCTACTTTGGCCAATTGTTTACACCTTATACTTCCTCTCATTGCACGAGTGTTTTCAATAAGAGGTAGTTATAATGTAGGAAGCCAAGAGCGGATAACTCAGAGCCCATTATCAAGGGAGCGTGACCAAATAATTAGTTTCAGCTCCTACCATGGCATCCTCAGGCCAGTTAGATTCCAGTCTTATTAGTTACAACAGGTTCATATATTTCCTGGTAATTTAGGTGGCAGAATCTCATTCATTGTTAGTATTATAGCCGCTTACCTTGACATTTATTTGTTTTGCTTCTCCTGGTTCTTTCTCTTCTGATGACTGCTTCTACCAGCTTTCACAACACTGCAGCTCTTCAAAATTAAACATTGATAAATGTTTTAAGGATGAAGGGGAAAGCTGTTTAGAGCTGACATGAAATTTTCTCTTGTTTCTTTAAAGCTTGTTTGCCTGGGAATGAAAAGCTACAATTACTTTAATGTGATGGTGGGTTTTCACACCAGTGCTGAATGCTCAATTATTCTTGGCCTCAGCAATGAGTTTGAAAAGGGAGACACCAAAAGGTAATCAACCGGATGTCTTTGGCAGACAGAGAATGATTCAGGAGGATCAGGGGGCAGAGGAAATGGCTGCATGGGAGGAGGAAACCTCCCCAGAATGCTCAGGAAGCAGTTTAACAACTTTCAGATCTCCTTCTGGTCTTTGTTTTTGAATAGATGATCAATATTCAAACGATTCACTAGATTGGATTGTCTCACCATTAGATTTTTCATATTTTAGTCAGGAATATGATAGGATTTGACTGAAATCAGCCAGTGATGGTGGAGGTCCCAGCAGTGGAAGGTCACTTGTAATGTGGTCTTAGGTATCTCCTGAGTTTTGAGAAGCCCCAAGTGTCTTACTTTTCCTGGAAATTTCACAGATACTGATAATTAATAACCGTCACAGTATTATATTAAATCAAATAAAATAACAAAATAAAAGAGTATAGGAGGCTATAAAAGCATAAATTACACAGATATATCGTGTGAGAAATCAGTGTGGTTTGCATGGAAAGAATTCCAGCTTCAATCCAGGTGGGACCAAGGCTTGAATACATACTGCCACTTACCACATTTACCATCTGAGGGGCCTGGCACCAGTCACTGAAATTCCCTGGGTGACTGTTATCTCTTCTTTTGAGTAAACTGAGGTAATCATTCTTATTCTCAGTTTTCGAATATTAATAAAATTAATATAAGATGTACAGCATGGTGTATGTCAATAGTAGGCAGTAGATGACAGCTGGATAAATATATAATGGCTGTTAGAACATATCTACACTTTATTCCTGATTTATGCAAGAATCTTTTGTTGAATAGACAATAGTGCTAGAAATGGGAAAGGATGACCTCTGATACTGTCCTTCGTAATTTCATCTCTTTACTTATCCGTTCACATCACTCCCTTTGAGTAGATTGCCTTCCACCCTTTTTATGACTCATTCAACTCCTCATTTTTTCAGGTCATGTTAGTTTTATCAAAAAACATAAAAGACACAGGACTACGTGTAAATGCCTCATTTAAGAATAGGGTGAGGATCGCCTACATTTGGGACTCATGACATGAAAGTATTGTAGTGGGTGTATGTTCCCCTCAGTCTGATTAAACTTTAAACAGGGTTCTTCCTGATCCTAGGGCCTGACCTGTTTCTTAGAATGGTGACTTTAGAAATCTTTTAATTATAAATTTTTTTCTGCCCTTTTGAGAGGCAAACATTATTTAAAGATTTTCACCATTTTTGCAACCCAGGAATATGTTTCTCAAGAACCTGGGAGATATGTCTTTGAAATGTGACCCTTGGGGAAGATAGTGCCCTGTCTCCCATTCTCCATGGGAAGGTAGTAACTTCACTTGGACAGGATCCAATTACCCAAACGAAGATAACCCGATCACAGAGAGCAACATTTGCCCACCAAGGATGAACTTGTTCCCATTTATCCCATTTATCCCGCCATTACCTTTCCAGTGTACTCCTGTCCTATTTTGCACTCTTCTTGAATAGAGTGGCTGAACTGGTTCAGCGTGTGGTAATTTTTGATTTGACAGTGGTACCTAACTTAGGGTACAGAAGATGATAGTGCTTTTTCTTCCAATAACAGATAAAAACATCTTAAGGCTTCCAGTATTATTTCCTCAATGAACCCCAATTTATCTCCTAAAATAGCTTTTCTCTGATGTCAACTCAATTCTAGAATATGCTCTATCTTGTAATGTTATGTGAAACACACATAAAATTAGTTATTCACTAGTAAATCTTAGCTTTTGGATTCAGTGTATTGAAGGTAGAGTATAGTCTCAAATTCCTGTCTTGGAATTAGTAGAAAAATTAATTATATTTGATGGAAAAATTAATGCAGTTATATTCAGCATTCAAAAACAGTATCACTGGTATGTACTCCTATTTTTAGACAATTATTATATGAATTTAGATGATAATAATTGCTTATTTTGTCCCCAAATGCCTAGGTTCTGTATATGCAAATAAAAGGAAAATCAAATAAGCTAATAAATGTCACTAAAAGAGACAGCTCAGTAAATGTATAATCACATCCAACATGATAAGAATCATGAAACACTCATGTAAAAAACATATGAAATCACAGAACATTGGATTTTGATGAGAGAACTGTTTTTCAGATTTACATAATGGTAAAAGTCATGGGAAGCTTTTGATAAAAATAGTAGTGACTATTGTCTTCCTGATATTGTGACACAAGCATCCGGGCTGAGACTTGGAGTATGGGAGACACTAGGTGAGAGAATTCGGGCAAGATTTCTGGAGCGCAGAAGATTTCAGATGTCAGCAGGTCTTTTAGAAAGACAGTTGTACAAAGACATTTAAGCGGAGGAGGCTGCCAGGGACAATGTAAAGAGAAAAGTGGCCATAAGGCACATTTTGTAAGGGTGTGAGCCTGGAGTGGTTAGAACACAAAGTGCAAACAAGGAGAAATGGGCCTAGGCGTAGAGTATAACCTGGCATAAAAATGGGAAAAGATCCAGCTTTTACGTGCATAAGGAATAAAAGAAAAAACAATTATAAGTGGGACCTTTGTAGATGCTCCACTTTCCTATAGTTTGTTAGACAATAAAATCAGAAGAGGGAAAAACCTCAGAGTAGTATTTCTCTGTAGATACTTATTCTTGGCAGTTTTTAGAGAAAAATCCATGGGAAAATGCAGCACCTCCATTAATATGTCGTGAATAGTAACGTCTATTTTGAATTTACCAATACTCCCTCCAATTCGCCTCAAAATTGGACCTAGCGCACATCTTAATTCACAGTGGTTCCAGTTTTCTCCAAATATCCCGCATCTCTCTGCTGCCTGGAGCCTCCGTGTCAGCCTTCAGTAAATGGTACAGGAATCTCTTTGGTAGGTTTTGTAGGTTTTGCTGGGAATCCTTCTTGCTTTCTTATTTAAATTCCACAATGAATTTAAATGTTTGATGTTTATTTTTCACCAGTCATTATAAGCCCAAGGCCAACAAATGAATTTTGAATAAAAGGATAAATGAGCTGGATTCATTCCAGAACTTAATTTGCTTTCTGTGAGCAGTTGATAGTTTGGGGAATTAACTCTTTTCCCACCAGCAGGGCATTTCATATCACAGAGGTCTCTGTTCTATTAAAATAAAGCTGAGGATAACGACTGTGAGTCGTTTTGTTATTGCTCCCACACACAGAAATGTTTCTGGCCTTCCCTAGGACCCCAGAATATGCTAAATTCACTTCTACCTCGGTAACTTTGCCCCAGAATGGGCTCCCTTCTCCCTTCAATTCCAGGCGTCCCTGACCTGCGCAATGTACCTTCCTGAATATTGAGATCTTAGTCTCATGTTCTCTCCCCAGATCACACCATCGAAAAAGAGCACATCCCACTTGAACGACTTGCAGAGCTCTCATTGTGAAATGATTTGTTTTATTTTGCATTTATTTGTTCATTTTCAGTTTTCTCTTCCAGACTACAAGCTCTAGGAAAGCAAGAGTCTCTAGTGCATTATGTATTGTTGCATCCCGTAAGGACAGAGCTTGGACCACAGCAGGTTCTTGGCTACTGAAGAGGTCTGAAGATGAATCCAATGTGAGGACATTGTGAAAAATTGCCATAGAGGGAGTGTTGAAATTGAACTTTCAGGGAGACAAAGACAATCAAGGAGCAAGGGGTTTCTTAAATTAAAGAAAAGAAATGTTTAAGGGAGTTATTAGATATTAAAATAAAGAGGTACAACTATATCACAAGGAGCATCTTTTAAGGCCATGAATGACATTTTATTTCTGTGGAATCCTTTAGAATTTACAAAGCACTTTGTGTATTTTTCTCAAGATTCTGGATAAACACGTCTTGAAACTGCTTTAGAATCCTTTTCTTGCAGCTGAGACAGGGGTAAATGGGATTCATTGGTGTGCTTTCTGCTTCCCAGGTGAACTGACCCAATATAAAGCATGGAGAGAAGGTGGGGTTGGAGAGTAAAGGGTGTTCCAGATGTTTATCCAATCCCACCATCTCGACACCTCCAACCTTGGCCATGCTGGGGGGGCTGGGCTCTCTCAGCTTTGCCAGCTGTCAAGATGCCCTTGTCTCATTTGCCCCACTTCTCTCTGGTCTGTTACTACTTCCTTCTCTTGCAGACAAACCTCCTCCTCATCTCCCTTTTTTCTCTGTTTTATCTTTACTCGTGTATTTATATTGTGTATAGTCATTCATTGGACAGGTTTTCTTTACCACTTTGGGCATGTAAGTTGCTTCCTGCTGGGTCATGAAAAATTGGGGGCTAAATGGGTATTACTCGGATATGAAATTAAGGACTGAGCATCTCAAAGACTTACTGGTCTAAGAGAGAGAGAAGGAAAGGTAATAAAAATAACTACTTTTTCAATTAAATTATTTAATTAGCCAGAATTCTTCTTGACATTATAGCCACATTTCTTTATTGAATATTCTCAATGAGTCTCTGAGTTAGTGCTATTAATCCTCATTTTATATTTGAGAAAAGAGTGGTTAAAATTGCCCAGATTCTTGCATCTTTTAAAAATAAAATTGACTTCTTCACTACGTTCTCTCTTTATATGGTTCTGTACATTCTTCTGACTTAAAATACTATCCATAAGTTGAGGATTTTCAAATTTGCTTCTTCATTGTATAATTCTTTCTCGAGGTCCAGAGCCATAGAGTACAAAGTCTTCAGTCAGTCTCTGCTTTCGTTAACACCAAGAGCCTAATCATGTTGATCCACAGCCCCCATGGAATATCCGACATGAAAACACTGGATATAACAGAAAAAATTAGAGAAATGTATGGGCCAGGGAAGGCTCAAGGACTGGCCACACACTGGTGAAAAGTTTTTGGAGAAAGGTTTGGGTGGAAGCCTTACAAACTCGGATGTAATCTGGGAAGGTTTGGCACAGAACCCTGGCCAAGGGTTCTGGAGTCTTCCTGGAAATGGGTCTTACTTAGGATCTTTTGCTCAGTAGGCATCATTGGTCGGGGGTTGCTCTGAGGACTGTGGCCTGAGTGCAAAGATGGCTATGGATTACAAAACATAGCAGCAGAGGCTGTCCTATCAGTTTCATTTCTTAAGGCATCTTCCTGCCAGGCCATCCTCAGGCTAGCACAGGTGACACTTAAGAAGAAAAATAATTCTTGACAACTAGTTGTTTGTTCAATACATGATTGTACTGTTTTCTCCCAAAGATGAGCTACGGGAAAGCAACATACCAATAACACCTAACAACATACTGATAAGAAGATTGTGCTCATCTTCTTGTGTGTCACCATGTAATGATCAAGACTGACATGTCTAGCATTGCACTTAGAAAGAAGAGAGAAGGGCTAACTGCTCCCAGGGAGGGGGTGGAGTTGATCAGTGGCCACACAGAGATCCTGACACATGTCAAAATGGAGCACCATTTGTCTGGACAGGATTGTTACAAGTAGGGTCCGAAGAATGTCTAATTAGCTCTGGCCCTGCTCGTCCAACGTACAACAGATATTCAAGAGGGACACCTGATAGGTATTAGCTATGAGAGAATAGAGAATTGCACATGTAGGAATGAGACAGTTTTCCAGCTGCTTTTGGATACTTTTAAAGACACATGGTAAATGAGATCATTTCGAGTGTGTTTGTCCCCATGAATTAGAAGTCATACATACATATATGAAGAAAGCCAAAAAAATCAGTACAGAAATGTTAAAAAAGCATGACATTCTGTATAGCTAAGCTGAGAAGTGATAGGCTCAAAATTGTACAAGAACTCTGGAAGGACTTATACTCACATTTTTTCCTAAGTAGAATTTGTTTTTCAGGAAATAGAAAGTATGAATAATATTCATGAATAGTGTGAAGAGAAGAAAAGAACACAGCTCATTAGTCTGTTCACACTGGAGCATGTTACTGGTCATCCTCTCACCTCAGGTTATCATGTGTACTTCCAGCACCAGCGGACTCGGGCTCCAGCCCTGCTCTCTCAGAGCACGCTACCCTAGAAATCATCTCTCAGCTCGGAGTAACTATCAATGGGCTGTAAAGTGCTCTTTCATTATGTACATCATTGCTGTGAATTAGAGTCATGCAGGAGTAGGCCTGCCCATACTTACTCAATAATAAACGCCATTTCACCCTGTCCTGTTTTCTTGCCGACTTTCTGTTTAGTGATTTAGTAGCAAGGACTCCAGAGATTTGGTTTCATCTTTGGCCTGAAGGAATTATGTAAACACAGGGAAGAGTGGGCTGAAAGGACTAATAAGCTCAAAGGATTCAGTGTATTTGCATCATGGATCAGACTAAAAATCACTCAGATGGAAATGGCCAGAAAAATCAATCATTCCCAAAGGTTGAAAAATCTGAAGTTTAATAATTGCATACACCATTATTCAGAGAATATACAAAAGTATGCTTCTGCATAAATCAGCTCGGTTTTAGGTGCCAGCTCCAGGAGAGGAAGAAGCAAATACATTTTATGAAATGACAGGGGCGTTGCTTAAATGAATAAAGAACAGGAAATTACAAAGTATTGGAAGAGAATAAAATGCAATATTGAGGCATTCATTCATTCAATAAATACTCCACAGTTCTACTCACACACTGAGCACAAAGTACCCACAGCGTGAGAAGGCTCTGCACTTTGCAGACACACCTGGGCTTTGATAGCCACATTCAAGAACAGGATCTGGGGGCTGGGGATTTAGCTCAGTGATTAGAGTGCTTGCCTTGCAAGCACAAGGGCCTGAGTTCGATTCCCGGCACCACAACAAAAAAAAAAAAAAAAAAAAAAAAAAAAAAAAAAAAAAGAACAGGATCTGCAAAGCCTGCAGAAGAAGTCTGTGTGATGCTGTAGCTCCTCCAACCATGAAGTACCCCTGTGGGAAGGTCTCAGGACATACATGCACCACAACATTTTACTTTTTTAAAATGGCCCATTCTTCATTTTTTAGGAAAACAATGTTTGCCACAAATGGCATTAATAACAATACACATGTACTTCTTTGAAGTCTACCTAGCATCCATACATTGGGCATATAGGTGACATCTCTTCCGGTTTCTACCACAGTCTCTTGTGGTCCTCACCCACCTTCGTATACATCTTTTGCCTACTTGCAGTTGTTCGTTGGAAACATCCTTGATACTCTGTCCAAAGACTTCCACCAAGTGCATACGGTAGCTGTGGGTCAGGGCAGGAGGGGCAGACGTTCAGGGCAATTATTCACCCAGGAAATCCACAGTCCATTACAGCAGAAACTGTGTAGATAAATAACAAAGATTCTTCACTTCTCTGATGGGGCAGTATCAAAGCAGGACATATTCAACATCCTGAAAGTTCACTGCAGATTTGAGTCCCAGTTATCCTTGTGGCTGCTCACTCTGTGATTCAGTTGAGCTTCACTTGCTCCTCTTTCTTGTTTAGCTCCCCACTTCTTCAATTATATTTCTGGAGATTATCTCTCAAATAAGCTTCTTGACATCACATTCTTGACTCAGTCCCTTCTTTGGAAGAGACCAACATTAGATGTACAGTGTCCAGGGCCAATAGCGCTACATTCACATTAAACATAGAATGTAGTTTAAGGAGAACTATAATCAATTAAGGAGAACTTAATCGATTTTTGGAAGATTGCACTTTTATTAGATGCTTTGTGTAGAATTCAAGACTGTGACCTAAGAAATAGACTGTGGTCATAATCTCTTGGTACATAGGCCCTGGGAGGTAAAAGTCTGAAGCTCTTAATGTGAAGCAAAATATAGTATGCAGGGGAACACTTTTTAATAGTTCTTATAGTAACATTAAACTAAGCAGGTATTGAAAATTCATGTTTAAAATTGCCTTGTTCCAGCAAGTGTGATGGTCAAGGAAGCTCTTCCAGAATAGGTCCTCCCTTGCCCAGGGTATCTACCGTGTTTAGGAGATCTGAATGAAATTAACTCTGGAAATCCGATCACTTTGCTTTAACATAATTTTTCATGTATCGGAGTCTCCTTAAGAGTGCAAATTCCTCCTGAAATTACCACAAGAAATAGGAAAGTGTGATTTCCATTTAAAGTACTTATTCCAGGGAACTTAGGTGAAGAAGTGAAGAAAAACCAATCAGCGAGATGAATCAGAATCAGTAGATTTCAGAAATCCCAACACTAAAACCTTGGTTTGTTTTTGTTTTTGTTTTTGTTTCTGTTTTTGTTTTTGTTTTTAATGCAGAAGAACATCCTAAAGAAAAGTAATGGTTGCCACAACCAGAGCAAGATCTGGAGCAAAGAGTGATCCAAGAGAAAACAACTGTAGCTCTGATTTGGTTTTATCAAAGCAAAGGAGGGCCTGCTACATCACCTGCAGCATTCAGACACCATATTTGCAGACACTGCATTGTCTGTCTCTAGGGAAATGGAGGAAAAAAGACCTTTGGAAAATGAAAAGATTCTTTCCATGCCTCTGGATGATCCTGGCCACTTCCACCTAAATATCTGGCTCTTTCAATTGATGGTATTAGAAAAGGAACATGAACAGCATTAAAACTCAGAGGGTATCAGACATAAAAAGCTAAGAAGGATAAGAATACCTGCTAGTAGTGAGAAATCAGAAAGAAAAGACAAGTTTTGTGGAAAAAATATTCTCTGATTTCTTTCTTTTCTTTTGGTCTGGGGATTGAAATTCTCTGATTTCTTGCATACTTAGTGCTTTTGTCTGTATCTTTGATAGTTTAAAGACAGCTTGCCTGTACTTAAGACCCTTCTGTTGTACATCAGTTATCCACTGTGAAAACAAATTAACCTGAAACTTGTTGACATAAAACATTCACACACATTTATCATCTATCTCACATCTCCCGTGGGTCAAAAATTCAGGAGCTGCTGTGTGGAAAGTTAGCAGATATAGAAATGAGATTTTTTTTCCCTTGCCTATTTTTTTATATATTTGGTGCATTTAGTACTCAAGACTAAATGAGTAATTTTATTTTCCTGAAGCATGGAGGGGTCAAACAGTCCTCTCCCCCTCAGTCCTATTATTACTTAGGCTCTGTGATCGGCTTAACTTATTATAACAACTAGTATGTGTAGTACAAGGTATCTTTCATAAGTCATGTGAGGTAAGTGACTTGCTCTTCACATTCTCTCTGTGAGGTTGGTCCCATCGTGGCCTTTCTTCTAAATACAAGACCATCTTGTGTCTTCTAAATACAAGACACAAAGGGATGACTAGCCCCAAAGGAACATAGTTTGCAGTTTATCCAGGGAACATAGTCTCTCAGGAGGAACAAGAGGTCTTCAACACAGGCTTCCTGGACACACATCTTGTACACACTCTCAAAGTTCCAAAGCAAACACATCCTACAGCCATAACCCTTTATTAAACTGTGAAACTCAAAAACTGAATTCTCTGTGGTTTATGGTCTCCCAAGATGGCCCTCGAGAGCAGGATGATCCTGCTTCTACGACCCTAGAAGTCACTGGTATTTGCTTTAGGAAAAGGTTGTCTTCTTTACAGCTCCTTAGTGTGATTTCCGTGGGGTAGAGGGAGGTATGAAGTGCTATAAAATTGACCGTTTTATCTTTTCTGATATTTATTTACTTAGGGAGAATGTTGTCCATGAAAGGTGTTAATCTTCCCTCGCTTGTCATTTCCAATCAATTTATGATGCCGAGGGTGAACAGTGGACCGTTAAATCAATGCCAATTATGACTGAGCGCCTGCATGGAGGTTCAATTGTCCAAAATCCTGTACCATCCTCAATTTATAGCCTCACTGCTCAAAAAAAAAAAAAAAAAAAAAAAAGAAACCTGAAATTCTCTTTCAGTGCTGTCGTCCTTAATTATAATCCTTCAGAGGCATTAGAGATAATGGTGCACATGTCTTTCAAACTAAATTGTTGCATACAAGACGACTTCGCAAGCTTTTATAGGCCCCAGGCACACAGCCTCTGGAAGCACCCTGTGAATCATGCACTCTGCAAAGATAGCTGCTCTGACAGAGTACTCTACACATGTGGGCACAAATTACAGACCCTTTATCTGTGGGAAGAGGAGAGGCCATCAGTCTTTTGTCTTCCACTGCATACATATATACATTTTTAATATAGATACTATCATGGTTATGGGTGTACTTCAATTTTTTATAGTGAAATGAAGATTTTTCTTTTGCTCCATTTTGTTTTGTTCTTTTTTCATTTGTTTCCAAAAGGATTCACCACTAACTTTGCAAGAGATCTTTTAGGGGAAAGATTCCTTCAGAAAATGGTTGTTTGTACCTAAAATACCCTGTTTTCTCCCAACTCTCCCTTGGCCAATTCCCACTGTGTCTTTGCGAAAAAAATAATCATTATCTTATGCAGATAGACTCTTCTGAAGCCAGGCCAAGCTCTGAACCTCACAAGCTCAAGGCTCCACCCCAAAATTTCCTCTCTAGTATGATTCACTTTCTGAGTTCCTACTACAGAATTTGGGAAGTGGATGAGATTCCTCTACAGGAAACCCTTTAAGAGATCAGGTTGTTCTAGAGTGTGAAAGTGCCAGGACGAAGAAAACACCAGTGAGAAGAATAAAGGCAATCGGTGAAGAAGACACTCTTGTTTAGAGTCTCTGAGGAGACTAAGGAGTCCATGAGTGAGAAGCACCAGGAGAACTGTGCTTGGAGAGGCACTTTAAATAAAGGAATATCAACACCGTTAATATAATCCTGTGCTTTTGCCATGCTTCGCTTCCTTCCCTCTTGGCTTGTTGGACTGGTTCATTCTATGATGCATGCTAGTACCTCCCAGTTCTTCAGCCTGCTCTTCCATATGAATGAGGAGGGCCGTACATTGTCTTTTTGAGAAGAAAACCAGGAGGAAGCTGAGTTTGATTTTCAGGGATGAACAGAGATAGCAGGCATCAACAAAGGAGCTCAGAAGGGAGAAGAGCTATGGCAAGTCAACTTGGAGCTTTCTCAGCTGACTTGAGAGGTCTTTGAAGGCCCTAAAATAGAGGAAAGGAAGACATTTCCACATACTGCACATAGCTGAGCAGATTATCTGGGCACTACAGGCAGGCACCAAACTGTGAAACTTGACCTCATTTTTAAGATCAAAAGAAATTAAAAACCTTAAACTTACTCAGAACAAAGTATCATTTTATTCAGAATCTTACTCCTGCTAAATGTACAACTTTGAATAAATTATATGACCATCTCAGACCTCTGTATTCTCAACTACAGCTAGGTATATCATAGCCTCACCTGGGGGTTGTTGTGATGGTTAATGGAGAGATGAATGTGGACACAAAGAATTAGCCATCTGTGTTTACTATTTTAATGTGTATAAGATGTGGAACAAAGAAAATATGTATTTAAAGTATGAAGAACTTCCTTCCTCCATATTCCAACACTCTGAGGATTCTTCTAAACTTTACTTTTGGTGTTTTACACTGTATACATTGTTTTCAAAGTACCCACACTATTGTGTGGAGCTACGTTTGATGTTTGAGTATAAGACACCAACCTGGCATAAATGAGTTTTTAGTTTCTCTGTGGGGAGGAAACACCATGCATAAATGATAGACTCTGAGAAAGGGCATCCAAGAAGCTCCAAAATGAGAACTACAAAAGACTCTAACCATCGCAGATACTGAAAGAGAAACAAAAAGGATCATGGTTAAGAAAGAAACCTCGGAAAAGGAGAGACTTGAATTTCAGTTAACTTCCATATCCAAAGCTTGAGATGTTCAAATTGGCTTTGATTTCTGAGGGATGATGCTCAATACCACTCACTCTCTTGCTTAATTAAAGGGTGCAAGGCTTTGAATGTTTCAGCTGAAGTCTGGATCAGTGTTTATTTTTATGAAGGAATTAAAGGCATGTAAGTTTAAATTTAGACCTTTTTATTTATCTGAGGATAAAAATTCTGTCAGGGACAGAATTGTTTCAAACTCCTGAGAACTACACCAAGGCATAGGTTCTTTACAGAGGTAGCAAATTAATATGAAAATGTCAGAGGAGACACTAATCCAACATGACCAGAGAGTTATAACAAGATATTTGGACCCAGGTATGTACAGCAATTAAACATTTGAAGACACAAGAATATTATCTGCCACAAACCAAGGAGAGAGTCCTGAAGCCCTCCAATGGATCTAACTTCTAATCCTTGACCATAAATTTCTAGTCTCCAGAACTGGGAGAAAATAACTTTTTGTTACTTAGGCTGCTCAGTCATTGGACTTCATTATGATGCTCTGGAAAGTTATTATAACCATCAAGCATCGTAAGCATAAACTTAACGGAACACAAAACATTTAACAATCATAATGTACACATGTATTGCACCCCTTCAGACTCTTGGTTCCCGTTTCGATAACTGAGTCAATCACCTTAAACTAGTTCCCTGATATTTTAGACCATTCATTATATGATGTTATTTGTCAATGAGCAAATTAAATATTTTTATAGAAATTTGTGAAATAAACCTTATGATTGGATAGTACACTTTTAAAACTCTCTCCATTGTCTACTAATTGAAACATCTGCTTCTGCACAATACATATAAATATAGAATTTTCATAGATTCAAGTTTTTTACATGAAAGTAACAGTTTTGGAGTCGTAATTTCCCAGCCACACGCTAATGTTCTTATAACTTGTATGATTTGATTAGTGTTGTAATCAGTATTTGCAGGAGAAACAGATTCAGTGCAGGACAGAGAAATTACAAGATTAGCTTACAGTATTTGCACACAGAGTTAAATCTAGATGATCGCAAGAGAGCTGTTCTCATTCTAGGAATCCGGAGAATCCAGCGTAGGGCCTGGAACCCACGACATTGTCCTGTACCATTTGGCATCAGAAGGCCAAAAGATCTGCAAGAAAATTGAGGGGTCTGTGCCATGAGGGCTAAGAGTCGAAGCTGGAGGCTAAACAGCCTGTGTCTGCGGGTTCCAGAAGCTGAAGAGTCTGTGCCAGAGGCTAGAAGACAATGCTCAAGGCGGAGACCAAGACCAGAGCTCTTCCGGAGAGAACAGCAGGCATCCTTGGCAATGGGGAGGAAAATCAGTAGCAATGAAGATTCCCTCAAGGAAGATCAGCTGAAATCCTTCCCTCCAATTCTCCTTTTATGCTGTCTGACAAGCGTGCTGATTCAAAGCAGCTCAAGTTGACAATTAATCAAACACTACAATTAGGTAACAATATTTCTCACCTGCTTTCTCCATTTCTAAAGTGTGACAAGAAAAAATGCCATATTAAACTGTTGTGAGGGTCATAAGAAATATCAAAACCATTTGACACATTGGCTGTCACTGATAGGAGTTCAATTCAGGGTCTCATAGATGTGTTCATGTCATTTATAAAGGCACCTCCATGCCACTTAGAGTGACCACTACAGCATAGAATCTTTGGTAGGTATTTATCCCAGTTTCCTGTCTGCTCAGCCTTTCAAGCTCACATTTTTCCCTGAATCCTCTGTGTTTCAATTAGCATTGATAGACATAGAATACCTCAAATAGCCAATTCATAGTCCTGCCTTCAAAGAGCTTATAAAGGTCAAGGTCTTCAGGGATGAATGTGGCCGTGTACTGACAAAATGGTAAGATTGCTTTATGATCTACCTTGAATGCATTGACTTAGAAAACTCTCTTTCCTCACCAGTCTTGAAATTCTATGCTTTTGTAGGTATTATAAATTTAATGGGAGACTTTTCTTTAGTGATTTTTAAATAAATGTTTCATATCCGAGAAAGGTGTTAATGGTTAAACAATTTAATGGTTCTTGGCATAACAAAGATACAATTCATAGATTTTTAGCCCTAAATTTAAGGTGACTCTGTGATAGATAAGAAGAGAGAAATTTAAATAGAATTCTTTGTCCATGTGCTGACTCATTGATTCTCAGAGAAAATGCCTCTTTTGATTAAGTAAGTTATTCTTTGACAGCCCTGGCGGTCTCTCCTGAAAGCTTGTAGAATCCATTCGTAGGCAACTAATATGCATCATATTTTGCCTGTTTCTTCTGGACTTGTGGTAATAGAATTTAAAATAACAAACACCTTGACACATTCATTCCTCATTTTGTTGTTTATTTCACGCACTTATGATCATTTCCTCTCTTCCTGTATGCAATCTTCAATTCATTTTTGAATAAGCTATGTATGAAATATGATATTGAATTCTTGATCTAGAAGATGTGTACATACTACATAGTCTTTGCTCCTAAAGGTCTCAAGGGCTAATGGGAGTTACACATGTTCAATACTACAATGCACCATGATACAGTCTCAAAGCAGGAGGAAGTAACAAATTAAAAAAGAAACTAAAAGCACAATAGGATGATTTGCATAAGAGCTGAACTCTGACAGAAAGCAAAGCGTTTTCAAAGTTTTAAAACAAGATGTGGCATAGGGAGAGGACAACTTATTTTTTTAAAGATAATAGAAGTGCAAGCTCATTAAAGGGTGCTGCACTCCACGGACCCTGTCCTTGGTGCTGAACGTTGGCAGATTTCCTATCTTCAGGGATTTGCCACCCAGAGTGCTGTGCGTGTGCCCCTTGTGATGGTCACATTTACTGCATGTCAAGTATTATAAATTCTGCTTTTTAAGCCCATAATTCTAATTGACATTCTGAAACTTTAATTCACTTTTCTTTGCCAAGGAGGTTTAAATTTTATTTTAATGGTACATTTTATATGTACATAATGATACATAATGATAACATTCATCGGAGGGCATTTGTACCTGTACATGATATATCTTGTTGCTTCTTCTTCTTTTTTTTTACCATTCCCCTACCCTCCCTTTACCCCCTCTTCTCTACTTATTGACAAAAGCTTTGTTTCCATTTTTTCCTTCCATTTCTTATTTCTCTTGTCCCTCTGTTCCTTTTCTCCTCTCCCTCCATTTTTCCCTTTCCCATTTGGACACTTTCTTCCTTTTCCCAATATAATACATTTTAGTCTGTATTTACACTTTCAGTTTCTCACACCAGAGAAACAATGTGGTATTTAAAAATGTGTGTCTGATTTATTTCACTTAAGAGTATAGTCTCAAGATGCATCCATTTACTTAGTAATATCTCAAGCTTATCATTCTTTATCTCAAAGAGGTCTAAAGCAAAACCAAAATGTGTCAAAATTTTACTATAAAGTTACAGTTTTAAATTTACAGAACAATTGTGAATATAGTACAGAAAGCTTCCAGATACTGTACACACAGTTCTCTCTATTACTATCATCTTATATTAGTAATATATATCTGTTGCAATTAAAAAATAAGAAATTGTCCATGTGTATTATTCATCTGTATTTTGTAGTTTGTCCAAATTTCCTTATTTTTTTTTAAACTACAGTCAATTGCATGTTCCAGAATCCCACACAGGATACCACATTATATAGTCATTGCTTTTCCAAAGACTTTTGTTTGACTGTCACCTTTATTTTTCCTTAGTTTTAATGATCTTGACAGTTTTACGGCATAGTATTTGAGTGTTTCGTTTATGGTAGGCCAGCTGAGATGCATCTGCTGTTTTTCTCTTAAGTATGCTCAGGTTGTAGCGTCTGGAAGAAAGACCACAGAGGTAAAGAGCCATTTTCACCACATTACATGAAGGGGTTATATTATCAATATGACTTACTATTGATCAATGTGATCACAGGACTGAACTTTATCATCAGATTATTGCCCTGCAAGTAGCTTTTTTCTCCCAGTTCATCGGTCCTTCTTGGAAGGAATGCACTATATGCAGACCATGGGAGGTTACTTTAAGGCATGGGAGGTTATTTTCCCTTCTTAAGGGTGAAGTGTTTATTAAAGTTGTGTGAATCATCTGTCTGGGTGATTTGACTATTTTTCTCAGTTTATTTATTATTCGACCATTTATTCATATCAGTGAGGACACATGGATGTTAATTGCGTGTCTTGGGTTATATCCCAATACTCTTTTCTTTTCCTTGGTGCTGAAATTGTTAATAAATTTGGTCACAGAGGATCTTTCATTTATCTCCACTGTCCTTTTGACATGAATCACCATCTACTAAATTGTAGATTTTGTTTTTCAATTCCAAATCCACTTTATGGAAGTACAAGATGACCCCCCAAATAATTTTTCTTCCTTTTCTGTAGATGTGAAAATCAAAGCTCAGAGAGACTTAAGGACATGATAAAATATCCCATTTAGTGGATAAAAAAATCCATGTTTTGAGCTTTCCCCTTTTTGGTTGCAAAATATTCATAATTTCTCATTATTACATAATACCTGTGAAAGATGATGGAATAAGTTCTTAGAGCTAAAAAAAAATAGATGTAAAAGGATTGAAGAAGTTTGAGTCCTATAAATTCAGAATATATTCAGCCTTCTGTTTTGGACACCATAATATGTTAGGCACCATGTTCCTTGATGGTATTTTATACATTCAACAAATATACTGAGGACCTAGTGTTGGTCATGTGTCACATCTGTTAGAAATAGATGAATCTAAGGCAAATGGAGACAGTCAGTGGGCTTTATCCTCTATACAGTTCAAAGACTGGCAGTATGAGACACTGTGAGGCTGTCACACTAAGGTTCAATAGTTACAAACACATGTTGCCTCTTCCAAAGATGAAAAGTCTAGAATTGGTTTCTTCAGGCTGACATTAGAGCCATCAAGCCAGAATTCCTTGAGAAAATCACAGAGAATATAAAATTTCCTTGCCTTTTTCAACTTCTAGAAGTCAACAGTATTCTCAAAGTATTCCTGCCCCCCTCTCACATCTTCAAATGAAAACACTCTAACTGTTATCTTTTGTATCTTTTCCACTATTTGAGCTTCTTGAGTCAAAGTCACTCATTTAAGACTCTTGATGGCATGAAGCCCACCCAGACAGTTCTAGGTAATCTTTTCTCTAAATATGTATATGCAAAGTTCTTTTTGACATGTAATGTGAAATATTCATGTATTCGCTGTTTTGGGAGACAAGATTAGGGATAATATTTTGGACCATTGTGTGGTCTCACAGCCCCTTGTAATGGCGTCTTCAAGTGTTTATGTCTGCCCTTAAAATACTTAAATCAGAAGTTTTTATATATAGGTGGGTGTGCCCCAGGTTGGACCTCAACAAAATCTAGAGATGCGATTAGTTACTACAATTTATGCTTCTACCCATATTCAGTAAGTAAGAAGCTATGCTGATAACTATCCTCCAAAGCACAGGACCATCCAACACGGTACATTTTTATAGCCCTAAACCTAACCATTTAAGTCTGAGAAATCCCGAGTTAGACAAACAGGAGGGGGAAAAAATGTAATGCAAAGCCATATGACAATTTTTATAACAGTAGCATGTAAAAGTTTCAGAGGGAGAAACTTTGATTGCTCTGAGTGGTGATATTTGAGATGAGATATTAAGGATTAATTAACTTCCTAATATGACCACCAGCAGGAAGACATCACAGGGAAATGAGGACGGTTGTATACATTTCTCACTGAATGGTGTGGGGTGTCCCAGCGCTCTCAGAAAGCCTGTGTCTAGCTGCAGTGGCTCTGGAAATGTGGTTTTAGATAAAAGTGACTGCAGAACCGTGAAGCTGTGTGTGTGTTTCAATATGGCACGGTGTCCTGGGGTGGTGGAAAACCTCTGAGGGGTTTTGCCAGATACAGCAACTTCAAGGTGCTTTAAAGTATTGCTCGGGATGATCTCTCCTTTTTCAGGATGAAAATTATCAATCATTCTAGATGGTTTAACATTTGTTTTTAAAGGACAAATAACTGGACCTTCAAATTTTCCATTCAAAAGAAGCTTACTTAATACTGAAGCAAATTCCCTGACACACATTTTACAGCTGCCTGATACAATTCAGAAAATAAAACTATTTCATATCCTTTATTTCAGTTGTTCATGTGACTCATTTGTGAGCTGGGCAGAGGTGGTATTATCATTATTTTACAAATGCAAAAACAAAATTGATTTACTGTTTATGTGATTGTTTTGCAATTTGTTGTGTTATTGTCTCACCAAGTGACAATTCGCCATCTTTGCCTGTGGTTGTTTATCTGTATCTATATCTGTTTATCTGTTATCTATATCTATGTCTCTATCTATCTAATATATATTTTCTCCAGGTTCTATGCATTTATTTTTATATGATTTTTATTAGTACTTGTTTGTAGTACATAGTATTTACATTTCTTGTGTGGAGTTGATACATATACATAACACATCTGTATTCCTTTGTTTATCCCCTTTCCCTCCCTCTCCTCCTGCCATCTCTTGATCCCTCTCCTCTTTGAGAAAGATTTATCTCCCTATTTGTTATTATTTATCTTTTGTTTTGCTCTTCATTTATACTTTGTGTTTCTCATATAAGATAAAACACGTAGGAGCTGGGGATTTAGCTCAGTGATTAGAGTGCTTGCCTTACAAGCACAAGGGCCTGAGTTTGATCCCCAGCACCACAAAAAAAAAAAAAAAAAAAAGATAAAACACGTAATATTTAAGCTTGTGTGTCTGCTTTTTTTCTCAGAATGTTATTGTCTCAGGGTACATCCATTTTCCTACAAATAACTCACTCAAGTTTATCCTTCTTTATGGCAGAGTAGTACTTCACTATGTTTAAATACCACCCTTTCTTTATCCATTCACCCCCTTTCAAGGCTTAGCTATTATGGTTTGTGCTGCTATAAGCCTGGAAATGCATGTATCACTGTAATGTGTCTTTAGCTCTTTCAGGAAGATACCTATAAGGGAAAAATCCAGGTCAAATGAGATTTCTAACTGTAGTTTTTTGAAGTTCCCAAATATATTAGTTCTCAAATATGAATGCTAAAAGTATAAAAAAGGCCACTTCTGCACTTTTGGTCAGGAAATTTGTCAGTATTTCTTTGGAACTTCGGCCCTTTTAAACAATCTCAATAAACATTTTTCTTGTATCTTAGTGGTAGATCAAATAAAATGATACCTCTTAAAATCTATGCTGGGTTGTAATAACAGCAGGATCAGTGTTGGATCTGTGCTGAATGCCTGTCATGGTCAGATGATATGTTGGAGTTGTCAGACGTGCCCAGACACAAGCCACCCTGGGCCCCGTGTAATCTGTCATGTCAATCTGTGTGGCACATCTTGAGCTTAGGACTCTTATTTTGGCAGTTTGTCCATGAATATGTGAAGGATAACATGTATAAGCCCCCCCCCCCAGGAACACAAATCAACATTTCATATAGCAAATGCTATCTGCCACCTCAGTTCTACCCTGTGTTTGCTTAGATTCCCTAATTGTTCATACGAATGTGACCTCACCTGTAGGGTCAAGGCCGTCTGAATTCACAGTCCTCTTGCAAAGAGTAAAAGGAGCTGGTAAAACAATCTTAAGTGAAATAAATCAGACACACAAGTTTAAATATTGCATTGCTTCTTTTGTGTGAGAAATCCAAAGTGTAAAACCCTATTGTTTTAATGCAAAATCCTTGGTTTCTTTTTGTTTGAATCTTTTGACAACCATGCTGCTCTTGGCCTCAACTTTGCAGGTGTTTACCTTCTGATGAAATTGTGAACTTTACATATATAGGCTCTACTTTTTGCTACCTTTTCCCCCACTTTAAACGTTATGTAGACTAGCAAGAAGTATCCATGTTACATCTTGAATATTGGACTGCCTTGAAATTTTCTTTGCCAGATCAATTAGTCTGCCATGTTTAGATTCATCCCACACAAAATTTTAGGACATGAGGAAAGTGTAGACATTTTTTTTTTTCCCAAATGAAACACACAGTTTCCGATAGAGACATTTTATCCATATGAAACCTCATTAGCCTTGCACTTGCTTTTCCCATCCCTATCAGTATTGTGGTCTTTCTGACTCTGACCGAAATCAGCCACAAAGCTCTTCTTATAGCAATGTAAAAATTCTTTAGCCTATTTCTCCAAATATTTCCAAATTCTTCTTGCAGAAAGTACCAAACTCTTCTAAACCACATGGCTCAGTACAATCACAGCAATGACTCCACTTCTCTGGTACCAATAGTCTCTATTAGTTGCTTTCCTATCATGAAGGCACAATACCCAACACCCACAATTTAAAGAAGGATCGGCGTAATTTGAGTCAAAGTGACAGAAAATTCAGTCTATGGTTATTTGACTCCACAGCAGAAACAGCATGGATAGGAGGCCTTGGTGGAGGAAAACTGCTCAACACATGGCAGCCAAAAAGCAGAGAACAAAGAACAAAGAGGAAGCAAGGAAAAGAAAATAAGAATATATCCTTCCAGGTCATACCCTTAGTGACTCATCCCTCCAACCATGTTCTATCTTGTAGTAGCACACAATCAACTAAACTCCCTAATCAATGAGTGTAGTGCCCCATAATCCAATCACCTTCAAAACACATCAGGGTTTTAGAGGCGTTTTAAATCCGAACATGCATAATTTTGTCCCAGTGTTGTTTCTGGATCTGGTCCTTGTAAGGCCATCTTCAAGATTTGTTCCTAAATCCAAGCGCTGTAGTCAATCCAACTGCTATTATTTGAATGCCTGCCCCTCCCCAAAACTCACAGGGAGATTCAGTTATTCTTGTAGAAGCACTAAGCAGTAGGATCTTTATGAAGTGAGTAAGCATCATTGTTACGCAAGTGTGGTTCCTGATGAGAGAAGTTTGGCTATGTTTCACGTGGGCTCACTTGCCCTTCTGTCACATTTTTTGGCAGCAATGAAAAGCCTTTTTCCGAAGGCAGCCCTTTGACCTTGTACTTCTCAGATTTAAGAAGTGTGAAAAATTAATGTATTTTCTTTTATTATCCAATCTGTTGTATTCTGTTTTAAAAGCAGAAAGACTATATGAACAAAATTTGGAACTTTTCTACCACATTTATCAAACATTTTTCATATTAGATTTGTGTTAATGAGTCACCTACTCTGAGTTCTTATTTCTTGTCTGCACACTAACTGCACTAATCTCTTAAACAGTTAAAGTTGGATAAGAAAACTCAGGTGCTCAACCTGCTCTCTCATGCGCAATCTAATGGGAAAAAGAAGAGGGATAAATGATAATAAACCCAGGGCTGACGAATGTTTCCAGCAAAGGGCCAGGTAGCTCATATTTTTGAATGTGTGGCCCATAAGGTAACAGCTATGAAGTGTCGCCTTTCAAAGAAGACATAGATAATCTTTTAAAAATATGTAATATCGGCTTTATTCTCAAAACAGCTGGTATATAAAAACAGGATAGTGAGTTGCATTTGGTCTATGCTCTTTAGTGTGCTAGCCTCTGTACTGAGAAGGACAAGCCAGTAGTAAAATAAGCCACATAGGTTAGACAGGGGAGCATCTACTGAAGTTTTGTCAGTTAACTTGATTCATTTCTCTTTTTGCAGGAGAAGGGTCTTACAATAAGTCAGCATGGCAAAGCTAGTAGACGTACGAGTATAAAGCTTCCAGACCCCATCTGGATGGTGGAATGCTATTCACAAGCAATGACAGAGGGTGGGGATAAATGAGATGTTTGTCCTATTTCTTCTAAGTTGTCAATGAGAGTGGAATCTAGTGCTTACAGTAATTTGATTCTCTTATTGACAGAGATAGAGAAAGACCAGAGATAGAGAGAATGACTGAGAAAATTGAGAATTAGAAGGGTTGCTTTTTGACAAACACCAGTAGTTTGTAGAATAGTCACTGGAGAATCTGTGTAAATTAGAAAGATACCATTTTATTATTTACTAAAAGAGAAATTGTGTTTTCTATATAAATGTATTGGCATGATTTACAGAAGAACAACATCAGTTTAAAAGTGCGAAGACTCAGGTCTTTGAAATCATTAAACTGCATGAATTAGAAAAGGTTTTCTCTTTTCTCTAGTGCTTCATCATCATCTTTTAAGGTGTTATTTGTCATCATGTCTCAGTGGACTCCTCTGTAAGGCACCCTAGAACCCTTAGGGGATCCAAGTTCAATTTTCAAGGCCAGAGCGAAACAGGAAAAGTTACCAATTGTTGAAAGCTTTTTCTGGAGCACAGAATGATAGGACTGAACTCAGTCAGGGGTACAGTGACAATTAAATGCAATTTGAAGCATGTTTGCTGTTCAGATAGGAAAGCAGAAGTCAGACCTACTGGACCCATTTCTGGAACTTTTAAAAGGAAAGTGTGAATGACCCGAAGTACTGAAATAACAGGCAATGAAAATTCAAGGCTGTTTGTGTAGCAGAGTGTCATGTAACATTCTTTGCTTATGGTTCACTAAATTTCACCCCAGTGTAACAGGGAATAAAGCAATTTAAGGAGGTGAATGTATCATTGGTGCAGAAGTTTCCGTGTTATGCTGGAAACATCCTAAACTGGGAACTAGAGCCTTTTGTTGAATCTCTGTCTTGACAACTCACTAACCATGAAGCATCAGCACAAATATCACAGCAGGAGGAGCCTACAGCCTTCAACATGAACAATTATTTTCACTTTAAAAAGTATTTTGACAATATGCCACTTGCTTTTCATTCTAAAAGCATAATAGTCTCTGCATATGTACATGGAAGGTCAGGCACCAGTCTGTGGGTCTGTGTGTCTATAGGGAAGTGCTTACGCCTGAGTTAATTTGCCTCATAATGCTTTCAGTGTGTGGGCTCTCCGTGCTGGTTGCATTAATTTCCATCTTGATTGGAAGCTAAAGTGGGCTATTTAAATAAATAGCAGGGAACAATGCATGCATTTATCTTTTAAGCATTTATTAATCACTTCTCATGGCTTTTGAAGAGATGTCAGATAAGCATTGAATAAAAGATTTACTGTAAAATGGACCAGTTAATCTGGCCTTTTCCTCACCTAACTATCAGTGGGCATGCTTTGAACTCTAATTTGAAAAATCACACACACACACACACACACACAAATACACACACACACAGATACACACACATGTGGCTACATTTACACTTGTGTCAGACTAAATATAGATATGACATGCATATTTCATAATATTTATGTATTATAATTTATATATTATAATGAATGAGACATTGTGCTAGTGTACATGAAGGTTTACAATTCATACCAATGGTATAGATAGTAAATAGGTACACTAAAATGACTTGTCACAAATAATGCTCAGCTTAAGGAAGATTTCTGTATTGGTCAGCTTTATTTTGCTGGGACAAAATACCTTACACCAACAGATTGAAGAAGAGTCTATTTTGGCTTGGGGTTTCAAAGGATTCATTTGGTGGTTGGTTAATTTCAAAATAGGAACATCATGGTGAAAAGGCCTCATCACAGAAAACTGTTAACCTCATGACATTGAGGAAGTTGAAATCAAGAAAAGATCCAGAGAGTGAGGGTCCAGATACAGTCCCAAAGTCATACCCCTCATAAGCCATTTCCCTCAAGAAAGCCCCACCTTCAAAAAGTCCATCCAGCTATGAACTCATCAATAGATTAACTCATCCAAATCAAGTGTGAACGATTGTGGCACCATCCAGTGTTGTTTAAGCCACTGGGCTGCTTGCTGTTGGATTTCTTGGTCATCTACCACCAATCCACACTGCACATATATCTATGAACCTTACAATCTCATGAGGACTTTTCTAGCTTTGGACTTCACTCCTCATGTGCACTACTATATCTTATAGGATGGAAAGGAATCGCTAGAGAAGCCTTAGGGGTCACATATGTTGTGGTTGGTAACCAGTACATGTCAAATTTAGCTTCAGAAAAGTGACTTAATTTGTGAGGAGTTATTCTAGTCTGTAGAGGAGCTGAATCTACCCCATCCAGAAACTCAAGTGCCCACCCCCTGGGCTCTTCTGCCTTCCTACTCGCTTCTGAAAGGCAGGGCTACAGGGCTCTTTCCCTTTGCACTTCTCAGAGCTGTCAGCACCCCAGAAGATGCTTTCAGGTGCCCCCTCCAGATATTGGTTAAGGGCAAATTACCACTGGATCATCTCAGCTTTTATCTATTTCATCAAAGGTCCTTTTGAGATAAAAATGGGCTCTTCTGTTTCCTAGAGTATACCTTCAAATTGCTCAGTTCTGAGGAGGGATGAAGTTAAAACTAATTCAAACTGCTCCTCCAGGATCTCTTGCTCCCACAGTTGATCAGCTTCCATTCATGGAGCTGTTTCCTGTGGTCGAGACATGGAAGAATGTGGCCATAACAAGACAGAAACTAGAATACATCCCTCCTCTTCAAATTCCAGATTCACCTGCTATGTTTCTGAAATCATGACAGAAGTAAACGAGCAAAACGCCTTCTCTGTTTTCCTTTCAAGAACTCCAGAGGGCAGGAGTGGTGGATGTTTTTAAACAAATAAAAAGCTTGTATTGTGGCAAATAGAACTGAGTGTGGGGAAGTTCATAGGACTGCATCTGGAGGTGGCATAGGTCCAGAAATATGTGTGTGAATGCTGGAATCCACACTGAACTTAATCAGGTCTCTACAGATTTAGTTTCATCCTCTGCAAGACAGAAGACAGTAAACTGAGAACTGGTGCTTGGGCTAGAAGTGTGACCTTAGCACACAACTGCACCACCCTGGAGCTGTGGCTCCCTAGAATTGTCCCATCACCACTGAAAAGTATGCCTTCTGTACACAAATACATATAAAACACCCTTTGTGAGGATGGACAATAAATTTAGAGCATACCAGGGTTTTCTGAATGTTGTTAGTGTGGCTATGATTGCTATTCCATTAGAATTACCTAGACTCTTATTAAAATGAATCTTCTCTTCACTTTGGCTGCAGAATCCTGAGTATGTTTTAATAGCCACAAAACCTCTGATCAAAATTCAAAATTAGAAATCTGATGTTTTTACTCACTGTTTAGATTATTTAAAGAAAAGATCACCTCCTAAAAAGCATTAATATTTGGTTTTGAAGAGCTTACACATTGTTAGGCTAAAATTGAATTTTCAGGTATTTTTAAGGTCTTTTAGTATGCATTACAAAAATCTAGAATTTTCATTCTAGCTACTAAGCAAACATCTTTCACTTCTCAATTGCACCTTTCCTTTGTAGAACTCATTGTGGAGGCCAGAAATCAATAATAGCCCTTTCACTCTCCTTTAAGAGTACCGCGAAATGATCAATCACAGTCATTGTAAAATGCAAGTTCAAATTTATCCAGAAGTTCAATGAGTGGCAGGCACACTATTTCTTAAATGGTAGAGTGGGTAGATATCAATGTCTTTGAGACCCTCTACAGGATGTCATGGCTTTGTTTGTGAGTCTATCTCGATATATCCAGGCTGGCCTTTAAATTGTACTGTGATCCAGGCTGATCTTCCTGCCTCAGCCTTGCCAAGTATGTATTGGATTTCATGGGGTAAAGAGGTTCTGATTGAGAGCAAAATACTTTCTAAAGTCTCTCCCACTGGAGTCCTCTACGTTTCCAGCCTTCTCCCTTTTCCTACCTAAACTATTGGACGTGGCATCCAGCTCCACCATGTACAGTTTACCACTATACTCAAAAATTTCCCAAGCTTCTCCCAGCCTATGGCATAAGTTCCCAACACCAAGTCATAGCATTCAATAACTTTCCTCTATGGTGCTTACTCGTCATTAAAGTATAATTTTCCAGCATTATCACACATAAACTCTCTATCACTGTACATTTATGAAAACTTCCAAATGTACTGTGCTCTTTCTTATCCCCAAACCATTGCTTATACTTTTTCATAAGACTCAATGCTCTTTATACACACACACACGCACACGCATACACACACACACATGAACAGTATAGTTCTTTTTCATGTATAATTGAATCTCCTCTGTTTAAACAGATTTTCCTTAGTTTTTTCAGCCTGAGTGTTCTTTGCTTTTTCTGCATTCCCAGCAAGGTCATTATCTGTATTGCTCTTTTGTTGCGTATTTTACTTTTTATCATTTCCCTTGATTTTTATCAAGATTCAATGCAACCAGCACAGCATATGTTCCACATTCAGCCTGACTCATCCATTCAATAGTGGAATTTATTAGTTAGGGTTTTGTGGAGGAGTACATTTTTATATAATAAATTTTCCTCAATGTCAAAAAGGCTTGGGATTTGAATACAAGATAACTCATAAATATTAAGGTTATGCCAACAAGTGAGAAGGAAGTGATTGTTGCTGGTAGATTTTCAAAATATGCAAAGCATCCATAGATGGTGGCACATAGAGAATTTTCTCTAACAAAGACTTCTCTGGGGAGAATATGGCTCCTGGAGAAGAGCGAAGGTGGGAATTCATTAATATCCAATGGGAAATTAGTATCTGATTTAGTTGTGTTGACCTTGCGTGGATATGAAATAAAATGCTTAGGTTCTCATAGACTGCATGTACACGCATCCTGATTTGAATGCAAAAAGATTCATTCAAATGCCTCCAATTGAAAATAGGTACACTTGCCCAAAGGAGTTAAAGCCAATGATCTGAGATTCAATGATCGTGCATCAAATAGTACCACTAAAACTCTGATCATTCAAGTGTGAGTAGAGGGAAGCCCAGTAGTGTCATTTACATGAGATGGTACTGTATGTTTCTTCTTGTCACGCTCTGCATCTAAATGACATTTAGCACAGAGTGAAAGAAGCCCAAGAACTTCTCCAACACTGTGTGCATGACTTAGGGAAAATCATTCCTGTTCTTTGTTTATTATCCTTATTGATTAATTCAGTAAATTTTGCCCACCTCTCAGCTTCACAGGGGTATGAATTTCATATGAGACCAAAGGTGCAGTCATAGTTGATATAAATATGGATGCGACACCCTTCTTGTGTAAATGTAAAGGCAGAAGGGTGTGATACATTCCCCTCACCTATCATAAGGGTTATGGCTGATGCTCTTATAACAAAAAGCCAATTAACAGCAGAAAAGTAAAAATGAATTTATTTATTAAAGTTTCACTTGACACAATAGGCTTCAGAAGTAAACATCCAAAGACTTGGGAAAAACTATTTTATTTTTTAGTTTCAAAGAGGAATGGGCAAGTGTGTAGAAATATGACTGGACACAGAGTGATGATCTTATGGCAACAGGCTGAGGGCAGCAAACAGCAGGACCTGTCCCTCTTTCATTGCTCCCCCGAGTGTGGGGCAGAATGGCTGTTATACCGGCACTTCAAGAGAAAAAGAAACTGCCTGACTGTGATCCAGTTTGGAAGAAAGATATTCTGGTTTCAATGAATCAATCTGGAAGATAAAAGATGGATAGGAGGAAGAGAACAGGAGCGGATCAGAGAGATCTTGCTTTTGAGGCCCTCCAAGGTCCCTTTGTTCAAAATCGTCAGCATGACATTTTGTCCTGAGTCCCGAAACATTCTGTGGTGATATTATTACAGACAGAATCATTTCCACTGTTTTGGCCACCGCAGTTGACTCCATGAGACATAGGGGGGTCTCTACCAAGCAGACAGTGTAACCTTCAGTTTAGGATTCACCAATCTGTTAACTAAACAAAAGTACATCTCTCGTGAGCTAAGGACACACTAACCTGCATATGGTCCGACATCTTCTTTTCTTGCTCACTACGCTATCACTTGTGCTTGGGACCATGCTTGGGTTGTAGAAGGAATCTGACATTTTGTGTTAGCAGAAACTTGTTTTTCTCACAAACCAAAGAGTCTAATGGCATGTGGGTTCTGTGACTTAACAAGGTTAGAGTGTTTGCACATAGGACTTTCTGGGGCTTTCTGCTATGGAGATGTTCTGACATATGTTATTCTGCATATCTCACTGTTAATATTTATATGAAGCAGAAAGAAAATGGGTGAATATGCGCCTTCAGAAGTTTTGCAGTCAGTGTCTACTTGCAGGTATCCCTAGTATTGTATCTCATGGCAACCCCTGCTAATCACAGGGGGAAGCAAAGATATGTCTCTTCCTTCTCTCTACAGTGCAGCAAACTCGGGTAAAGGGGATCAGGGAGAAGTAGGAGTTGCAGAGTCAAGTCACCAGTGTCTGTCATAAGGCCCTCATGCAAGTGGCAAAGTTCTGAGGTAAGTCTTGAAGATTGAGAAAACCAGCTATGTCCTCAGGGAGGTGAGACTAGATAGTGCCCAGTGCCCCCTAGAATTCTCTTCTCCCATGATTTTAATAAGTATTGATTCCCTGGGCGCCCAGCAGAGACCCTGCTGAGGGTCACTTTCCACAGGGACCAGTCCCTGTCAGAAACCCCTTTCACAGTCTAGTATCCTAAGGTGAGTCAGAGAGTCCAGGTCAGAGCCCAAGGAAGCCATGCAACTGTGACCCAAGGTGCTCCTAGACAAGAAGAAGAAAGAGACAAACAAGGGTAAAGATTTTGTTTGTCTTGAGGGACTACTAATCTCCCATCATCCCCTCTCCAGGAAGCGAGTAAAATGGACCAGCAAGAACAGCCCCATCTGAGAAAAGACCTGAGTTTGAATCGTGCCTCCTTCCACATGATCTATGTACCTTACAACTCTTGTAAAGTTGTTGTTTCTGAAATTTCTCAAAAGAGACTGGGCCGCAGGTAACTAAGACCAAAGACATCTGTACAATAGCATACGATTCAGGAAGAAAAGTTTGACACCTGCTATGATATGGGGGAACCTTGAGGAAACTATTCTAAGTGAAATAAGTCAGTCACAAGAGGGGAAATTCTGCATGATTCTGTTCATACGAACTCCCTAAAGTAGTCAAATCCATAGATATAGAACATAAAAGGGTATTTGGCATGCATGAGGGAAGGAAGGGATGTGAAATTTTTGTTTAATGCATTCAGATTCAGTTTGACAAAAATGAAGAGTTTTGGTGATGGATGTTGGTGATAGTAGCACACAAATGAAAGCACACAAATATACTAAACTGTACATTTAAAAATAGTATGGTAAACCTTGTGTTGCATATATTGTATCACAATTAAAACAAAGGTAAACAATAAAAAAATCTTACATTTTCTTCCTAGACTTTTATAATAGTTCCATAATGGATTCTGTTTTTTAACTCTTGTATGAAGCTTCTGCCATGTACAAGGCATGTGTGAGGTACTAGTTGCCCAGAGTATGTGAAATGAGGCCCTGATTTTAAGGAGCACCCAGTGTAGAGTGGAGAAGGGAAATTAATAGAAGGGAAGGCTAGAAGTAAGTGAAGGGCCTTGAGACTTTTAACTTAAGTAGAAACAAAGACAGTGTTCTCAGTTTGGAATAATGTTGTCCTCAGAGGGATAACTGACAAAATCCAGAAGTATTTTTGGTCGTTACAACTGAGGGTAGAAGTACTACTGGCATCTAATGTGTAGGCAGCAGACATGCTATTCAACATTTCACAGAGACCAGGACAAAGCCACAGCTGAGAGTTATCCAGGGTAACCTGCTGGTGACCTTTGATTTAAAGTATGAAAACTTGGTAAACAACAAATCAGAAATATCAAACAAAATTTGGCAATATGTAATCTAGAGGACAAATTGAGAAAATAGTGAAATGATAGCTACATTCATTAAATTTTGTCTCATTAAATTCTTTGTAAAATGTTACCTTTAAAGATAATACCGGAAGCTGGGCGTGGTGGCACACAGGCCTGTAATCCTAGCATTCTGGAGGCTGATGCAGAATGATTGCAAGTTTAAGATCATCATGGGCTACATAGCAAGGCTTTCTCAAAAGACAAAACAAAACAAAAAAATAAAAGAAAGAGCACAAAAAAAGCAAACAAATAAAAATGACAATAACCCTCACATGTTGATAGATATTCATTGTGTCTGTACATTTAAAATCATGCCAAAAATTAAGATTAGTAAAAACAGGAGATTGGACAGTTAAAAGACTACAATGACAAATATAAGAGAAGTTTGAATTTTAGCTTTATCATTCATCCCTAGGCAACTCCAGAAATGCTAATGCATCAACAGACAAGCACCTATTCAGTATCTACTGGGACTCCTCACTGCACTGCTCCATAATTACTAACTCACTTTCACTTTTCGAGTGGAGAATTGGAGTGAACTGGATACGATTTGTGACTTTGATGATTATCACAGAGCAAAGAATGTAGAAAACACTAATTTGATGACACCATTAACTCTAAATTTGTAATCCCAGAAGGGTAAATTAAGAAGAACATGATGACCATCTGTGATAGTGCTTTCCAATATTCTTTTCAATAACTGGAACACACTGTTCAAAAAAGAAAAAAAAAAAAAACATTAGGTGCAAGTCAGAAGCGTATGAGACGAAGAAACACATTGTTAAAGAAAAGGACGTGGTGGGTCATTTCCATTATTCTCTTGGTATCTTCTGTATAAAGACCCCAGGGCAGGTCTGTTCACACCAGCATGTTGTGCCTTTCACTGCCTTAGCAATCCACTGACCGGCAGCAAGTGAGCAATCTTTCTGTCCTCCACAACTTCACAAGGCCTTCTCCTCTCTGATCCGTTCCCTTTCTCTCCTTTCTTCTATCTTTCCCGCCTCCATCCCTCTCTGTTCTCCTTCTCACTTCGAACCAAACCAATCTCTCCCCCCTTTGTGAGTGTATTTGTACCTTCTTACTTTTCATTGGCTGTGTTCTCCATGTGGATACTAAACCCTTACTTTTTGAAAAGCCCTCTAGTTTTACACAAGAAGCACAACCTAGAGGTCTTGTTGGACTAAAAATCTTCCTCCGTATCCTCTTTATCTGAAATTCATTACCAAATAAGTTTTTGAGATAATGGTAGATTATATGCAGTTGTGAGAAGCAATACAGACAGGCGTGTGTATTATTTACTCCGTTTCTCCTAATGGGAACATTTTGCAAAATCAGAGGCAATGTATTTTGATATTCTAAATGTTCAGAGCATTTTTATCACATGGACCTAATATTGCCCTATTATAATCACACCCAGCTCTTCTCACACTGACTTCTGAACTGGCTGGCCAGTACTACTCTGTTCTTCTACAATTTTTTTTTTTTTTCCCTTTCAAGATTGTTATATGGAGGAAATTACAGAATATGTAACTTTTTGAGACTGGCTTTTTCCACTTAGCATAAATTTGTAGAGTTAAACTTTGTTAGTTGTTGCATGCATTAAATTACCAATAATTCTACTAAAGACAGTTCGTTGATTACTAGACAGCTTGGAGCAGAATTACATAACTCTGTATAATGAACAAAAGGATGACCCCTGATCAGTGCTGAGGATATTTTTACAGGGCTTTTGGGCTCTTGGTATATTAGATGATGATACCCCAGATACCAAATTAGCACCACTGGTAGTCTCAGCAATTGTCTTTGAGGAAAAATATCTCCTCCAAACTCCTCTCCTTTACTTAAGGCTACTCCTGCAGGGGTTCTTCCTGTCATTGTTTCAGTTTATGCCAGATTACCACAGTTTCTTCCTTCCTCTTTCCATTCATTTGTAAATACTAATTCTTCAATCCAAATTGCCCCCTGCCCCCCGCCACCACCATGGATCCACTCTGAACACAGAAGTCAATAGTATCTCTCCAGAATGTGAGGTAGGAAAGAATTGAAGTAGCATCTGCAATCACAATAAATACTCTACTTTGATTATTGAGTTGGGTAGTTAAGAGCATTCTAATTACGTTACACTAACCACAGGACATATTAAAATGAGTTTCCTACAATACTTACAAATGAATTTAAGAATATGTATGTATTCCATGTTTACTTTTTAATAATGACTTTATAGTTAAGTGATGAAAACTATTAAAACAAATTTATTTAAGGAAGAAATTTCTTTGATATAAAAATAATAACATTAGTATACTGATATGAAACAATTCATGAAGATGTTGAAAGAATGAGAAAATTTGTTGGAAACAATAATGTAGAACATAGATAAGGAAATTTGTTCTGTAAGAGTAAAAGAGGTCATTCTTCAAACTTGCAAAGCTGTAAGGTGTCTGTTGTAATGTCTCAACATTACAGTTTTGGTAAGAACACAATGCTTATGACTGTGTTCCAAAAAAGTTATTTATGGACACAAGACATTCTTTTGATATGTTTTTCAACAATTTCAAAGTGTAAGAAAACATCCTTAGTCCACAGATCATTCAAAATAAGCGGTGGGCCAGATTTAGACTGCCAGCCAAGGTTGCTCACACCTGAAACAAAAGAAGGACACACATTTTCCAGTTATTGCGAACTTGAGCCCTATTCTGGTTGTTCTTTATGTACAGGTTTGTGACATAAGGATTCATTTCCTAACTTCTTGTCACTTTTATTAGCAAATACAAGATCCCACTCACATTTGGTAATTAAAACACCAAAGAAGAAACAAAAAAAATCACCAGAACCTGTTCTGTCCTGACTCATTAGTCCCTTCTTGCCTTACTCTCCTCCTTGGACACTGATGTGCAAACTCAGAATAAGGATATTAAATGAATTAAACTTTGCACTAAGGAGTACATGAATCTGCTTTGAAACATCTTAAATACAGTGTGCAATGTGAGCATTTAAAAAACAAATATATCAGTATTTAATGAACCATCCTGCTGCTACACACTTTATAACCTGACTAGCTGGCTTACTTGCCTACTAGTGGTTGAGAGCAGCCTCCTCACCTGCAGGATGCTAGACACTTAGTCAGCATCACAGTTGGACTGCTCAGAAAATTGTTCTTAGCCATGCTGCTTATTTTATTATTAATATCCTAACTCAGATTGACTCGTCTTTGAGCCCTGAGTCTGTTGGAAATTAGTACATGAACTTATCATGACCATTTAATTTTCTTTAGTCTTTATTTTTGGTCTGTAAGCCAGAATAACCCTCTGCCATACCCACTGCGCAGGTTCAGACTTTGGTCATTTGTGATCATAGAAATTTGTGCTTCTCACTCTCACCACTTCAATTCATCTGCAGCTAATCTGTTACTACGTGTTGCTCCAAGCAGGCTCAGTAAGAAAGAAAGGGTGAATTAATAAATAAATGTAGTGCGAAATGAAATTCAGTCAATTTCTCTCTCTGCACCTGAAACAGCTAACTGTTCTTAGCTTAGCAGATCCAACTACTGAATGTATTCAGAGCAAGCCACCAAATGCTAAGAACAGAAATGGTCACAGATTCACTGCTTGTAGAATTCTGAAAATGTTCTACCTTGCTATTTATAGATACAGAGCACATATATTCAAAGAGGAAGAGAGGTGAATTCAAAGCCAGATAGAGCAAATGACTAGATAAGGAACAGCCAGCCAGCTAATTACATATTCAAAGTCTTTTATTTTTGAAATCACACCATTTAGACACTTCACTTGAGGACATCTGGTAAGTTGGTTCTTTTAAGTCTTGAAGCTGGTTTACGTAAGTACCAGGATAAAGCTAAAATAGCTTCCATTCACACTACAAGCCTTTAAAAATAATTGGAACCTTGAAGTGGACTATTTCATTTATTTATTTATTTTTAACAGATATATCCAGCAAGAAAAAATTAATATTCAGATGGCTTCATTTCCAACAGTGTTTTCTGACACATTATTAGGAAAAAATTGTTAAAGCTTCATGACTCTGAATGAAATTGTATTTAATGAAAACAAAATAAAATTCAGCAGCCTTTTTTAAAGTATCTCTACTTATACTTTATATTTCAATACTAATTTATTCTATTCCAAGCCATAGTTGCATTAAAGCACACCTTTACTACCTTCTTGTAGGATTGTATCTTGTAATATGAATAAAGGATAAATAATTCGTGGATAAAGCTACAGATTGCAAGATGACAAAGAGACTTGATTTCACTCTAAAGTAGTGCGGTAATGTCATTATTAACATTAGTTAAGAATCTAGATGCCTCTGGCTTCTAACCCTTGCAAGTCCAAGAAGGATCATTTTACAAGTGATAAAATTTACAAGTTTGATCTAGAATCTAAGAATACACTGGTGTTTGTCAGAGATACTTTCTTTTCTTTGAAATATGAAAAGATAATGATTTCTCTTCATCCAAGGCCTTCTTCCTGCTGATTCTTTCACTGAACTCAGTGGAGAGTTTTCAAGCGTTAATTATAGACATATTCATTCTATTGTTTCTATGTGGCACAGGACAAGGAAACACAATTAGTGAAATATTGTAATTAACCTTCGTGGTCTGTATGCTCTTCTAGATCTGAAACACTGGCTGGAGACTATGAAATCCTTTGTACTACTAGGAGTGAATCCTGGAATTCATCAGCATGAATAATCAAGGTAATTTACTCTGACAAGGGAAATGTATTGCATTTCACATCCTGATGACACAGATGGGGAGGAATTTAGATATGAAACATGAGCTACAGAAAAACAATATTCATTTATTCCTCTTCTTCCTTGTGTGACTGTTTTCCTTTCGTTCTCTTTTCCTTCTTTTTTCATTCTCTCCTTTCTTTCTTATGATCCAGCTTTCAGCTTTGTGATAGACGCTGGGATATCAATATGACTTAAACTTGGCAGCTACTGGAGTTTTATTCCAGACTAACCAAGTGATTCACTCCTGTAGCCACCAGCCACAATGTTGAAATTGCCAATGATCCTGTCATCCGCAATACTTCATAAAAGATTTTCTTTTCAGAAATATGTACAATGCTGAGAATCTGAATATATTTTTACAAATTTAAGCCAATATGGAGCTAGAGTGATAGCTCCATTCCATCAATAGCTTTGGAATTCAATGGACTCTGGCTAAAAATTGTGACCTCACTGGCTCATACAAGCATAAATATGAGAAAAACTAGATATATTGAAAAACTCCTGGCTAAGGTTTTGCTTCACTTGCATAAACCCACCTCATGGAATTTGGACAGTAGGCAATACATGGCTAGAAGAAGTTCAAAACATTTTTGTCCTGCCCATCACTAATTTTTTAGACCTAATTTTTTTGGAACTAATTTTTTAGTTCTTATTTCTGGAATGAGAACTGAGCTGTGTGTTTAATTGTTGTCCAAAAAAACAGAAGAATTAATCATGAAACTCCATTGGTTGGACACAAAGTGATATTCAAGCTCAAAGTATTAAGTCAAAGAGATTTTAATATTTGCTGTTGAGCAAAGACTGTATGATTGAATTAATAATTGCTACAGACAATTCTGCCATTATGAGGCATCTGTATTCTTAAAATAACGATTCTATGCAAAATTATGCAGTAAAACCCACAAAACGTCCAAGACAAATGAGGCTGGAGATATGAAGTCCAAAATGATTGTCAGTGATGAAAAATAATAAAACGTTAGGGATTTAGTAATACATTAGCATTTTTACATAATTTGAATGGTTAAGAACTACGTACTTCCTTTGGAGATATATAGACCTTATTTGTAAATTTGAGCTGAAGAAGGTTCCTAGTTTGTGTATTATCATGAAGTGGTGCGAATAGATCACCTGAAATAAGAAAATTGTAATACTCCTTGTGAACAGGTGTGGTTCATAACCAGGTTGTGAAATAATGTCCCTCAGGCACATATGAGGTAAACATGTAGTATATGTTCTGACAGAATTGGGTTAAACTGCTTTTTTCTCCTAGACAATATTTACATGTAATATATTAAGACATTAGAATTATTGTCACAGCAATGATGTGGGAGCAAGTTCAAATTGTCACAGCAAACATTATAGCCAAACTGACTAAGTCTCAGAAAAAAATACTAGTAGAATTTTTAATGTAAAAAGAACCATACTGATAGAATAACTTTAAAATTTATATTTTAATACTTTTTAATTTATATTTCAAACCCTACAGTGTAGTGCTGATGTAGCAGGACAAACTAGGACTCTTGGAAAATTAGAATTTACACTCTCAGCCAATTTTTCAGAAAATAAAAACTGATGACAGGCATTTGGGCTGTTTCCAAGATCTAGCTATTATAAACTGTGCCGCTATAAACACGGGTGTGCATATATTGCTGTGGTATGATGATTTTAATTCTTTTGGGAAGATACCAAGAAGGGGAAAAGCTTAGTCAAATGGAATCTCTAGTCCTCGTTCCCTGAGGAATCTCCACACTGAATTCCAGGAATGGATATAGAAAATGTGGTTTTTTTATACAATGGAGTACTACACTGCCATAAAGAATGATAAGCTTGAGATATTTCTAGGTAAATGGATGCATCTTGAGGCCATACTCTTAAGTGAAGTAAATCGGACACATGTGTTTAAATACCACATTTTTTCTCTGGTGTGAGAAGCTGAAAGTGTAAATAAAGACTCAAATGTATTATACTGGAAAAGGGAAGAAAGTGTCCAAATGGGAAAGGAAACAATGGAAAGGAAGGGGAAAAAGAATAGAGGGACAAGAGAAGTAAGAAATGGAGGAAAAATTAGAAACAAAGCTTTTGTAAATAAGGAGGGAGGAGGGGGGTGAAGGGAGAGGAGGAGAGGATGGGAATGGGAAAAAAAGAAGCAACAAGAATATATCACACACAGGTACAAATCCCCTATGGTAAATGTTATCACCATGTACACCTAAAATGTACCATTAAAATAAAATAAATTTTTAAAAAAAGAAAAGAACTACCAAGTGACTCACTCTAACGACTCTCAAGATATTTCCTTATATACTAGAATTTTAAAAGGTTGACTTTTGCATGTAATATGATCTATAATACCCCACAGTTCCTTATAATCCTTTCTGCTCCCAGTTAAAATAGAAGTCCTGTCAGTGATGAAAGTTTAGTTTTGTGTTGAAGGAATTGGAGCCTACAATAGACCATGAAATGTGTTTGACGAGCGATAATAATTGCCGAATGAATAAATCAGTCAACTGACCAGCTGATGGCAGTATTAGAGAATGCTACTGTGTATCCAGCTCAATTTACCAATGACAAACTTGCCATGAGTTAGACAAGACAAATTCGAAGAGATCAAACTGTACCAAGACACCCTGGCATAAGCTACTCAAATTACTTTCTCAACAATAGGCCTAAGCAATTCCAAGCAAGGCTCTAGGATAAAAAAATGCAAATCAATATTCAGTGCCTTCTGCAAAATCTCCTGAATAAATATTTTGGGAAAAATATATATGTTTTGCTAGAGGAAATCCTGAAATCTGCAAAACAGCCAGAACTACTGGACCTACTTTCTGTAGACAGTCTTGAACCAGCTGGGAGAAAGTGCAGTACAGGAAACAGAGTTCTCGCAGTTGCTTTTGAGGAATAAATTAGGAAAATATTGATTTGTGATGGAGATCAGAGCTTATGTTGCCATGGTTATAATAATGTTATTCTTCTGCCATCTTGGAATGACTAAGGAGCAACACCAGAACTTTAATTTCTGTTACATTGGACATGTACACTGTTTAGCATTTCTACACATTTTTCCCACAAATATTTTCTTAGCTGAGTACATAACATATTCTACCATGAATCTCATTCACAAGTGAGAAATAGGCTCAGGAAAATTAGAGAAAAGTGACACTGCAAAGCTAACGAAAGCAAAAATGAGACATGACATCTAAACTCCTGAGTTAGCCATGCGTTGCATCAGCTTCCAGTGGAGGGAGGGAACTTGGTGTAATTTGCAATGAGAGACATAAGTCAAAAGTGAGCGTAGAGACTTAAGCAGGGTAAAACCAGTAGCATCTAATCCTGGAGCTCAGGTTTCAGTGGAGAACCGAGAAAGCCAGGCAGTCTGCATACAGGGTCATCTTCATCTCACTTAAATTATTCCTGTCCAAAGAATAGGGTTCTTGCTGTTCCCCAAATATTCATGTCTTCCTCTTTCTTGAGGAGGGGAGGGATCTGGAAGATTTACTCCCTTCATAAAATCATCTTTAAGTAACCTCAGGCCTTCCCTCTAACCCTTCCCACCTACCTAAGAATATTCTCTTTGTCATGTCCTGTACTTCATTTTCTTCAAAGTACTTAACATTACTTAATATTGTTGTCTGTTTTATGAATCCATTTACTAAATGTCTCAAAATGTAATCCACTGCTTCTGTCTATAATAACAAAATATCTTGGCTGATCTATAAGTTACTGACAGACTTCGAGGTATAGTAACCATGCAGAGGAAGCACCTCTCTGGGAAAATTGTTAAGACAGTGCTTTTATTGTGAAGGCTACCTGCCCTCACATGGCTTGATTCCAACAACATCAGCAACCCTGCTCTGTACTCGATGTCTACCA